>JAMPIV010004969.1:0-19614 GCA_024509875.1 Oreohelix idahoensis
ATTAATTTTGGTCTTTATATCACCTTCGCAACCTTCATCTACAGAAAGAGCCTATGCCTTCAACAATCTGTCCCATCCACAGATCAAGGTCTTTCCTTGTTTTAGTATTAATTCCTTCATGTCTTTCTCCAGGACTTTTCTCTTCTCTATGTTTTTATTTTGTCCCTCTCTCACTACTTACTTACCAGTTGATTCAGTAACAAGGCCATAGCCAATGTCATGACCCAAAAAATATGTGTGAAAGTATATCTGAAAGCAGTAATCCACAAATGTATGTGGGAATGAAAATTATATCTGAACAGTCCATAGTTACATCCGTCTAGGGTATAAAATATTATAATTATCATTTGGTTATAAAAACACACAGCCAATTTACACTAGTCAACAACCAAAAATGTACTAGAGAATGAAAAATAGCTGATCTTAACTTAATTTTGTGTGTTCTGAAAACGAAAATGGACATATAAAAAATGTTGATTGGCTCTATGTGTTTCAAGAATATCATGCTACTATTATTATTATATTTTTCGGTCAATTATATATATGATCGGCAACCTGTTGAGGGGCGATTGTGCATAAATTTGTTTTCTAATGGTCCAATAAAAATGTAACTAGAAGTTTGATGCAATACCAACCTATTGATTTAAATCACCTTTGTGTACGTATAAATATCATTATCTCTGATAAAATTTTGCCATTAGTTAAGTGTGCATTTTGTCCTTATCAAAAGTAATCGTAGTTAGAAATGCCTAGGACATGTGGGAACAGCGCTAATAATTTTCTGTTATTATATAATGTGGTAAAGTTGGACATTTCTATCTTACTTTACTTACTTAAACAACTAGTCGTTTACCACTTCTTACCCGTTGAGGTGTAAGCAGGTTTGGAAGAGAGAGCGCCAGACCATTCTATCAGCTGTCTTCTTCCTGGCCTGGTTCCATTCTAGTCCACGATCCTTCAAAGATTGTCTAATGTTGTCCTCCCAGCGGACTCTGGGTCGTCCTGGAGGTCTGGATCCCTGGCTCTTTGTTTCCCATGCTTGTCGTGGTAGCACCGATCTTCCTCCTCCCAATTCTGCAGAACGATAGTCCAAATCCCATCTTATTTTGGGACTGTTCTATTTGGGTCTGCAGCGGATGGGATTTTAGGCCTTGACGTATCGTCTGGTTGCGGACCATGTCTCTTCTTGTTACTTCAACCACTTTCCTCAGATCCCTCATTTCTGAGGTTTGGATCTGGCTTTTGTGGGTTGTAGTCATTGCCCACGACTCGCATCCATATGTCAAGACTGGGACATAGGTGGAGCGGTATACAGCCATCTTCGTTTTTTTTTTTCTTAACCAATCCTCTTTCTTGCTGAGGAATCCACCGAATTGATGTCCTGAAAAAGTCTCCCAGCTGCTGCTTTTCGAGTGGCCAACTCTTCTTTGATGCCTCCCTTTCGGTCTATAATAGCTCCGAGGTATTTAAAGTGGTCGACCTGCTCCAGGACCTGTTCTCCCAGCTTAATCTGATGTCTTCTTTCTTCTCGTGATATCACCATGGATTTTGTTTTAGAGCTGCTTATGACCATCCCTATCTTCTCCAGCTCTTCCTTCCAGACTTGCAGGTTGGATTGGAGATGTGCCTCTGATTTAGCAATCAGGGCAACATCATCAGCAAATGCCAGCTCTGAAATAATAGACCTGTCCACATCTTCCATTAACACAACTGAATAATTTCTTGTGCTCTATCCTTAACATGGCCTTGATGACATCGTCCATGAGGAGTATGAAAAGATAAGGTGAAAGGATTTCACCATTGTCTTACACCAGTGGTGGTCCAGAACTCCTTCTGACTTAATGGTTTTCTGGTTCCACAACATCATTTCTTGCAAGACTTGTTAGAAATCTCGGTATTGCCAAGAATCAGAGGTGCTGGAATTTTCTTCCTCTGCCAAACAGTCCCAAAGTTTGCTCGAGGGGACTCTGTCAAAAACGCCTTTATCCAAGATCCTATGAAACAAGATGGGAGCTCACTCCTTCAGTACTTCTAGGGCCTTTACAACTCAACTGTCTGCGTGTGAAGATTTAGGTCTTGAAGTACTATCGGTTTGCTACGGAATCCGCACTGGGACGCTCATCCAATTGTGGCTCAGCTAGGCGTACGGAGGTCTCTGCTTCTAGGCTACTAGAGAAGTATTTTTACCAGGGACACTTGAGAAGGGAATAATGCCTCCTTATGATTATCCACATTGGTCTATTTGTCACCCAAATTGAAAATTGGGTGTTATGATTGCCATCCTTCCCAATCCTTTGGTATGGTCTTGTTGAAAACACTCAAACACAACCGAAAAAGCAAACCAAGCTGCCTGTAGGACCTTTAAGAGTAATAGGTCCCGCCTGAAAGCTCCCATGTCCTTAACAATTTCTGGTGTTATACTATCATGACCTGCTGCTTTGCCCCTCATGATTTACACAAGTGCAGCCCTCCAATTTTTTCTTCCATCTTTAAATGTCACTCTTCGACCCATCCCTAGAGTTTTTCTCTCTCTGTGCTAGTGGTTATCATTTCTGATGCTTCACCATGCTCACCATCCAGTAGATATATCTTGAAGAAATATTCATTCTCATGCTTTCCATTAACTTCCATCGGGGCAGTAAGCAATTTGACATGCTTTGTCCTTTATAATTTTGAGAGGGCATTGTTTTATCTCTTACCTCATGTTTATTATAGTGTCATATAGAACAATTTCTGGTTTTCTTGTGCATCTTTTTCTAGCTTTTCTACAAATTCTTCCCAGGACTTCTGTTTTTCTGCTAGCACTTTGTTCTTTGCTTCTGTTCTGAGTATCACATATTCTCTATATTTTTCCATTTGTCCTGTTGTGTTTTTAGCTCCTAAGTATTGTTTCCATGCCATTTTCTTCTCTCTTATTTTCTCTTTGACTTCCTCTGTCCACCAAGGTGTCCTCTTTCTCTGGTTCCCAAGTCGGACTTCACCGCATGCTTCTGCAGCAGCTGTCTTTATGATATCCTTGAATTTATTCCAGAGGGTTTCCAAGTCATCAGGTCGTTCTTCTGTGTTGCTCACTGCTGTAGCAATAAGCCCATGATATCTGGTCTTACATTTTCTGGCACTCACAGCGCTTGTCGTTCCTAATGCTCCAACTTCTCCCTGCACGGATTACTTGTTTCTTCTTGCGTGATGTTGGGCAGTTCCTAGGCTGAGCAACTCTTTCAGTTGTTCGTTTGATTGTTAGCATGTAGTGATCACTTCCAATCTCTTGCACCCATCCCTGAATCTTGCGATCTATCTATGGCACATATCTGAATTTGTAGCTTCTTTCTGCCGAAACAATTGCATAGTTCCGATCACTGACTTCTCATTCTTGGTTGGTTCACATCTAGTGTATGCATGTATGCGCTTATGGGGGAACTTTGTGTTTGTAATGATCAGATTCTGCTCACTGCAGAATCTAAGGAGTCGCTTTCCATTGTCATTGAGAGTATATTCTCCATATCTTCCGATAACTCCACCCCATCTAGCATGGTCATTTCCAACTCTGGCATTAAAATCTCCGAGCATGATAACTTCATCTAGGCAGTCATCCACTGTCCTTTGAAGCAGCGCGAAGAATTCCTCCTTGACCTCTGCTCTCTCATCCTCATTTGGCCCATACACTATGACCAGGTTGACTATGGTTTCTCCTTCTTTTAGTTTAACAACCATAATGCGCTCCGAGACAAAGTTCCATCCCTTGATACATCTTTTTGATTTTGGGCCACAATGCAACCCACCCACGCCCCCTGTAGGCTCTATCAGATATATGGGATAAACCAATGTAGAGCAAACGTTTTGCCATCCTCTAGATCCATGACTCCTTGTACTTTTTTCTTCGAGATTTTAAGTTATATCCATTATTTCTAGTTTTGCTGTCCTCATCTCTTCCACCAGCTCCTCTTCCTTCCCATTTATACTTCTTGTGTTCCAAGTTCCATAAGTCGTAGTCCGTAGTCCGTTCCAGTTCGTCGCCTTTAGAATCAGTCCGGTTTTCTCTCTTGTATTTCTCGTAATCATAGGTTAAGACAAACAGGTGATTGGCCGGTGTGCCTTTGCATGGGGGTGGGGGGGGAGGGGCTGGCCCTCCTTATATGCCTCACATGCAGGCGCCCTCACTCCTTGATTCATCCGGGCTTGGGACCGGCATGGGCGGAGGTGACATTTTTCTATCACAAAAACGAAATATAACTAAAGTGGTTTGAGAAGGCGTACAGTTTTGTATTTTGGCTGCAGAATAAGGAGATCAAGATAAGAGCTGGGCGCCACACATATGCTGCAATACATGTGCAGCACATCTTAAATTGTGGTTGACTGGCAAAAGGCAAGCTGTGGCCTTTTGCAGTCCCAATGATTTGGAGAGAGCCCACTGATCATCTCAACAACTGTTTTTACTTTTTGCATGGTCCCTCCAATTGAGGAAAAGGCATATCAAAGAAGAAAAAATGGACTCTGGAATATCCAAACATCCCCTCTGCAATACGTCCGGTACCACATACATGGCGATGACCTACCAGTTCCCAAAGTGCCAGAATCATTTTCAGCTGCTTCCACTGATGAAGAAGAGGACATTGGTGGTCCTGAACCATCAACCTCAAGCGACCCAGATTTTGAGCAAACTACATCCACTAACCCACACTTAATAACCCAAGGTGAACTGAATGATCTTGTAAGAGATCTGAATTTACCGAAGAACAAGGCGGAGCTTTGGGTTCCAGATTGCAACAGTGGAATCTCCTGGCAGAAGATGTTACAATTTCTGTGTATAGGAACCGCCAGAAGCCGCTTATTACATTCTTTTTCAAAGAGGGTGACCTTTCTGCGTGCCACAACATTTCTGGTTTAATGGCAGCCCTCAAAATCAATTACATACCGGAAGAGTGGAGGCTTTTCATTGATTCATCCAAGACGAGTCTTAAAGCTGTTTTGTTGAATAATGGTAAATGTGTTACCGTCAATTCCAGTTGGTCACGCAGTTCATATGAAAGAAACTTATGAAAACATTAAGCAGCTTTTGAAGTGTATAAACTACGATCATCATCATTGGTCACTTTGCGGTGACTTAAAAGTGGTCGCTCTTTTGCTTGGACTACAGGGTGGATACACCAAGTACTGTTGCTTTCTCTGTGAGTGGGATAGCCGTGCACGAAGTGACCATTACATCAGAAGACATTGGCCAATCAGGCAGTCATTGCAGCCTGGCAGTAAGAACGTTGAGAAACCCAGCACTTGTCGACACCAGCAAGATTTTGTTGCCACCCTTGCACATTAAGCTGGGTCTCATGAAAAACTTTGTCAAGGAGGCAATGGAGAAAAACAGATGGGGCTTTTAAATACCTCATCAGAAAATTTCCAAGACTGAGTGAAGCTAAAATAAGAGAGGGAGTATTTGTTGGTCCGCAAATTCGAAAACTTCTTCATGATGACGAGTTTCTTTGCGTGTTGCATGGCAAGGAAAAAGCAGCATGGCTAGCATTTAAGTCAGTGGTGGACAATTTTCTTGGAAACAACAGATCTGATAATTACAATGAAATTGTAGAAAATCTCCTTCTGAAGTATAAGAGTCTTGGCTGCAACATGTCTTTGAAAATTCATTTTCTGGATTCTCATCTGGATTTCTTTACGTCAAACTGTGGAGCGGTCAGTGATGAGCATGGTGAACGATTTCACCAGGACATTGCTGCTATGGAGACAAGGTATCAAGGCAATTGGAGCCCTTCAATGCTTGCTGATTACTGTTGGACTGTGACAAGAGACACCTCATCGATTGACTACAAGAAGCCAAGCAAGAGAGTCGAACAGCTCTTGAATAATAACGAAATGGGTTCAAATGTGATCTTTAAAACATGATATAAGTGAACTTTAAAAAGTCATTTGTTCATATCTTTTTTAAAAGTGGCGTCATTTGAACCATAGTCATTATTCAGTCGCTGTTCGAGCTCTCTTTGCTTGCTTCTTGTAGTCAATCGATGAGGTGTCTCTTGTCACAGTCCAACAGTAATCAGCAAGCATTGAAGGGCTCCAATTGCCTTGATACCTTGTCTCCATAGCAGCAATGTCCTGGTGAAATCGTTCACCATGCTCATCACTGACCGCTCCACAGTTTGACGTAAAGAAATCCAGATGAGAATCCAGAAAATGAATTTTCAAAGACATGTTGCAGCCAAGACTCTTATACTTCAGAAGGAGATTTTCTACAATTTCATTGTAATTATCAGATCTGTTGTTTCCAAGAAAATTGTCCACCACTGACTTAAATGCTAGCCATGCTGCTTTTTCTTGCCATGCAACACGCAAAGAAACTCGTCATCATGAAGAAGTTTTCGAATTTGCGTACCAACAAATACTCCCTCTCTTATTTTAGCTTCACTCAGTCTTGGAAATTTTCTGATGAGGTATTTGAAAGCCTCATCTGTTTTCTCCATTGTCTTGACAAAGTTTTTCATAATGAGACCCACTTAATGTGCAAGGGTGGCAACAAAATCTTGCTGGTGTCGACAAGTGCTGGGTTCTCAACGTTCTTACTGCCAGGCTGCAATGACTGCCTGATTGGCCAATGTCTTCTGATGTAATGGTCACTTCGTGCATCGGCTATCTCCACTCACAGAGTAAAAAGCAACAAGTACATTGGTGTATCCACCCTGTAGTCCAAGCAAAAGAGCAGCGACCACTTTTAAGTCACCGCAAAGTGACCAATGATGATGATCGTTAGTTTATACACTTCAAAAGCTGCTTAATGTTTTCATAAGTTTCTTTCATATGAACTGCGTGACCAACTGGAATTGACGGTAACACATTACCATTATTCAACAAAACAGCTTTAAGACTCGTCTTGGATGGATAAATGAAAAGCCTCCACTCTTCCGGTATGTAATTGATTTTGAGGGCTGCCATTAAACCAGAAATGTTGTGGCACGCAGATAGGTCACCCTCTTTGAAACAGAATGTAATAAGCGGCTTCTTGCGGTTCCTATACACAGAAATTGTAACATCTTCTGCCAGGAGATTCCACTGTTGCAATCTGGAACCCAAAAGCTCCGCCTTGTTCTTCGGTAAATTCAGATCTCTTACAAGATCATTCAGTTCACCTTGGGTTATTAAGTGTGGTTTAGTGGATGTAGTTTGCTCAAAATCTGGGTCGCTTGAGGTTGATGGTTCAGGACCACCAATGTCCTCTTCTTCATCAGTGGAAGCAGCTGAAAATGATTCTGGCACTTTGGGAACTGGTAGGTCATCGCCATGTGGTACCGGACGTATTGCAGAGGGGATGTTTGGATATTCCAGAGTCCATTTTTTCTTCTTTGATATGCCTTTCCCAATTAGAGGGACCATGCAAAAGTAACAGTTGTTGAGATGATCAGTGGGCTCTCTCCAAATCAATGGGACTGCAAAAGGCACAGCTTGCCTTTTGCCAGTCAACCACAATTTAAGATGTGCTGCACATGTATTGCAGCATATGTGTGGCGCCCAGCTCTTATCTTGATCTATTCTGCAGCCAAAATACAAACTGTACGCCTTCTCAACCACTTTAGTTTATTTCGTTTTTTGTGATAGAAAATGTCAACTCCGCCCATGCCGGTCCCAAGCCCGGATGAAAAAGGAGGAGGGCGGCCTGCATGGAGGCCGTAAGGAGGCAGCCCCTCCACCATGCAAAGGCACAACAGGCCAATCACCTGTTTGTCTTAAACTATGATTACGAGAAATACAAGAGAGAAAACCGGACTGATTCTAAAGGCGACGAACTGGAACGGACTACGACTTATGGAACTTGGAACACCAGAAGTATAAATGGGAAGGAAGAGGAGCTGGTGGAAGAGATGAGGAAAGCAAAACTAGAAATCCTGGCTATAACGGAAACGAAGAAAAAAGGACAGGAGTCATGGATCTCGATGGCAACACGTTGCTCTACAGTGGTGTACCCATATCTGAAAGAGCTAAAGGGGGCGTGGGTTGCATTGTGGCCCAAAATCAAAAAGATAGTATCAAGGGATGGAACTTTGTCTCGGAGCGCATTATGGTTGTAAAACTAAAAGAAGGAGAAACCATAGTCAACCTGGTCATAGTGTCTGGGCCAAATGAGGATGAGAGAGCAGAGGTCAAGGAGGAATTCTTCGAGCTGCTTCAAAGGACAGTGGATGCCTGCCTAGATGAAGTTATCATGCTCGGAGATTTTAATGCCAGAGTTGGAAATGACCATGCTAGATGGGGTGGAGTTATCGGAAGATATGGAGAAGATACTCTCAATGACAATGGAAAGCGACTCCTTAGATTCTGCAGTGAGCAGAATCTGATCATTACAAACACAAAGTTCCCCCATAAGCGCATACATGCATACACTAGATGTGAACCAACCAAGAATGAGAAGTCAGTGATCGCCTATGCCATTGTTCGGAGAAGCTCATTCAGATATGTCCGAGATGCAAGAGTCTGGAGGGGGCCAGAGATTGGAAGTGATCACTACCTGCTAACAATCAAACGAACAACTGAAAGAGTTGCTCAGCCTAGGAACTGCTCAACATCACGCAAGAAACCAAGTAAACGAGCAGGAGAAATGAGCATTAGGACCTACAAGCTGAGAGAGCCAGAAATTAAGACCAGATTCAGGGTACCTCTTATTGCTACAGCAGTGAGCAACACAGAAGAACGACCTGATGACTTGGAAACCCTCTGGAATAAATTCAAGGATATCATAAAGACAGCTGCTGCAGAAGCATGCGGTGAAGTCCGACTTGGGAACCAGAGAAAGAGGACACCTTGGTGGACAGAGGAAGTCAAAGAGAAAATAAGAGAGAAGAAAATGGCATGGAAACAATACTTAGGAGCTAAAAACACAACAGGACAAATGGAAAAATATAGAGAATATGTGATACTCAGAACAGAAGCAAAGAACAAGTGCTAGCAGCAAAACAGAAGTCCTGGGAAGAATTTGGAGAAAAGCTAGAAAAAAGATGCACAAGAAAACCAGAAATTGTTCTATAAGACCCTAAAGAACATGAGGAAGGAAAAACAATGCCCTCTCAAATTTATAAAGGACAAGCAAGGCAAATTGCTTACTGCCCCGAAGGAAGTAATGGAAAGATGGAAAGAATATTTCTCAGAACTCCTGGATGGTGAGCATGGTGAAGCAACAGAAATGATAACCACTAGCACAGAAGAGAAAACCAATGATGGTGAAGATGACATAAAGATGGAAGAACTGAGGGCAGCACTAGAGAAAATCAAGATGGGCAAAGCAGCAGGGGCATGATGGTATAACACCAGAAATGGTTAAGTACATGGGAGCATCAGGCGACCTATTACTCTTAAAGGTCCTACAGGCAGCATGGTGCAACAAGACCATACCAAAGGATTGGGAGATTGCCATCATAACACCAATTTTCAAAAAGGGTGACAATCGACAATGTGGAAACCATAGAGGCATATCCCTTCTCAGTGTCCCTGGTAAAATCTACTCTAGAATCCTAGAGCAGAGACTCCGACGCCTAGCTGAGCCACAATTGGATGAGGTCCAGTGCGGATTCCGAGCAAACCGAAGTACTCAAGACCTAATCTTCACACTCAGACAGTTGAGTGAAAAGGCCCTTGAGTATAAGAGTGAGATCCATCTTTGTTTCATAGATCTGGAAAAGGCGTTTGACAGAGTCCCCTGGAGCAAACTTTGGGACTGTTTGGCAAGGAAGAATATTCCAGCACCTCTGATTCATGCTATACAGAGATTCTACAAGTCTTGCAGAAATTATGTGAGGACAGCAAACCATAAGTCAGAAGAGTTCAGGACCACCACTGGTGTAAGACAAGGTGATATCCTGTCACCTTATCTTTTCATACTCCTCATGGACGATGTCATCAAGGCATGTAAGGAGAACAAGAAAGTATTCAGTGGGGTACTGGAAGATGAGACAGGTCTATATTTCGGAGCTGGCATTTGCTGATGATGTTGCCCTGATTGCTAAATCAGAGGCACATCTCCAATCCAACCTGCAAGTCTGGAAGGAAGAGCTGGAGAAGAGAGGGATGGTCATAAGCAGCTCTAAAACAAAATCCATGGTGATATCACGAGAAGAAAGAAAACATCAGATTAAGTTGGGAGAACAGTCCTGGAGCAGGTCGACCACTTTAAATATCTCGGAGCTATTATAGACCGAAAGGGAGGCATCAAAGAAGAGTTGGCCACTCGAAAAGCAGCGGCTGGGAGACTTTTTCAGGCCATAAATCGTGGATTCCTCAGCAAGAAAGAGGTTGGTAAGAAAACGAAGATGGCTGTATACCGCTCCACCTATGTCCCAGTTTTGACATATGGATGCGAGTCGTGGGCAATGACTACAACCCACAAAAGCCAGATCCAAACCTCAGAAATGAGGTATCTGAGGAAAGTGGTTGAAGTAACAAGAAGAGACATGGTCCGCAACCAGACGATACGTCAAGGCCTGAAATCCCATCCGCTGCAGACCCAAATAGAACAGTCCCAACTAAGATGGTTTGGCCATGTCTGCAGAATGGGAGAAGATCGGCTACCACGACAAGCATGGGAAACAAAGAGCCAGGGATCCAGGACGACCCAGAGTCCGCTGGGAGGACAACATTAGACAATCTTTGAAGGACCGAGGACTAGAATGGAACCAGGCCAGGAAGAAGACAGCTGATAGAATGGTCTGGCGCTCTCTCTTCCAAACCTCTACACCTCACGGTAGAAGGGGAACGACTAAGTAAGTAAGTAAGTAAGATAGAAATGTCACCTTACCACATATTATAATAGAAATTATTAGCACTGTTCACACATGTCCTAGGCATTTCTAACTACGATACTTTTGATAAGGACAAATGCACTAACTAATGGCAAAATTTTATCAGAGATAAGATATTTATACACAAAGGTGGTGTAATCATAGGTAGGATTGCATCATCAACTTCTAGTTACATTTTTATTGGTCATTAGATAAAATTATGCAATCGCCCACAACAGTTGCATCATATATATAAATTGACCGTAATTAAATAAAATAGTAGCATATATCTTGAAAACTAGAGCCAATCAACATTTTTTAATGTCATCTTCGTTTTCAGCACACCAAAATTAGTTAAGATCAGCTATTTTCATTTCTGGTACATTTTGGTTGTTGACTAGTGTAATTGGCTGTGTTTTTTATAAACAATGATAATTATAATATTTTAACCCTAGACGGATGTAACTATGACTTTCAGATATAATTTTCATACATTTGTGGATTACGGCTTTCAGATATACTTTCCACATATTTTTGGGTCATGACATTGGCTATGGCCTTGGTCTGGAATCCCAATGGTAAGAAAAGTAGAGAGAGAGACCAAAAAAAACACATAGAGAAGAGAAAAGACCTGGAGACAGACATGAAAAGGAAATGACAAAACAAGGAAAGACCTTGATCTGGATGGCATGGGACAGATTGTTTGAAGGCCTATGCTCTTTCTGTAGCTGAAGGTTGACGATGGTGATATAAAGACCAAAATTAATGTAACATGTACATCTATTATTTTCAACGCATTTATTACTTCACACGTACATATTTTTCTCACAAAAAAAAAATGTATCTGTGCAGTGCACCCCTATGCACAAGTGTTAAGCCATGCACCATCCTATGCACCCCAGTGTTGCCATGAACCCTTTGAAAAAAAATGGGTTTTAATTTTCAGATACATCTTCAGAATACTTGAGATCATTTTGACACCTGTGGCCTAACCATTTAATACCAACAAAGATGAATTATTCTTTCTTTTTTTCAATAACAAAATCTGTATTTGATAACTCCAGATCAGTGCTTTCATAATTTATCACGAGCAATAACGCTAAATTAAACCTGACTTTATTGTCAAGTGTCACATATTGATAAGCTCATAATGTAAACATTGCATTTATCTGCCTATAAATCATACTTTACTCAAATTTCATTGAAATGAATAAATGCCTCATTAAGAAACCATACGGTTATTAAAATAAATGTACATGAAACGACTTACATTGGAGCAACAAAGCAAGACAATGCTAAATGTCTCCTACATAATTTATGTATGTTTTTTATCACTCCCCAAAAAAATTCCATAAAAATGACGTTTCAGCTTATTCCTCCATATAACCTTGTCTTACTGACACCACACCCTTTTCTCATCATCATCGGCTGCCATCGCCACATGAAAGGTCAGCTGCAATCGATCTCCAATATCTTTTGTCTCTTGTCTTGATAGTACACTCTGATACTCTTTCCTCTCTTTCTCTTGGAGTTATCTTCCCACTTATAGCAGTACATTCTTCTTGCACATTTGCTTTCAACTCTTCTTCCATGATGGTCTTCAGCAAGGTGTTTTCTTATACGGGCAAAATATTTTAGCTGTCTAATTTTGATCTCTTTCATTAATTCTCTTTTCATGCCTAGCTTCCCTCATGTGACACAAATATCCTAGAAGAAACACTGCAATTCCTTTACCAATCGGCCACGTTTTCTCAATAAAACATTAGCAGTTATGAGCTTGCATAACAAAAGTTAAAAAAACTGCTATCTACAGCTACATTCAGGCTGTTAGCTCTGCAAAACAAGTGACATGTATTCTCACAATGAACAACGAAACAAAGTCATCAGAGTTAAGTAAATCAACCTTTCTAAACCGACAACAATCATCAAAATAAATCTGACACCATAACCACCTATACATCTCCAGTATGCAAACCATCATTCTTTTCCTTTCTACTCTCTCTGGAATGTGGGGCCACCACTTTAGCTGGACACTTGTAGGACACATACACTAAGCGTTCACATTGGCTTGCCGCAGTAGTTTTTGTGGCAATTGGTTTTACACATGATGAGGCTGTCAGCTCCATGAACAACCTTATATATGTTACTTTGTATGACATGGCTTGATGGTGCAGTGGTAGTCGCTCTTTCTGTGTCTCTGCAGAGAACCTTAGGAGCAACATGAGCCAAGTTAGATTGCTAACCCAAAACCAGCAGCTGTCAGCCTGCATAACAAAACCGTCAAACAAACTGCTATCTACAGCTCCTTTCAGATTGTTACTGACCTGTTTGTTAACTCTATACAAACAGGTGGCACTTATTCTCATAGTGTGCAATGAAACAAAGTAATCATAGTTAAGCAAAACATTTTTTTTTAAGCAACAACGATCATAAACAATAAATGTGACTTCATGAACTGCCTACACCATCCCCAGTGTGCCTAACATGCTAGGATAAGACCTGGAAGATTATCATAAATGATTAAGAAAGAAGTAAAACATAAAAAAATGGTGGGATATATAACAGTCTGAATGAATTCCATACAAAGCTGAATTCACCTAATATCAGCTTTTGCTTAACTGAGACAGTTAAAGCTGTTTTCTGTAGTCCATTCTGTTTGTTGAAACGGGTCACAAATATTCATAAATTACACAAAATTAAACAAAGTCTTAAACTTCAAGAGTATTTTTCCAGTGTTCTTTTTTTTTTTCTGCTTCAACACAATAAATTTTATCATTTGTTCCTTACACATTTTGTGTGATCTCAACAACTTTGGGAAATCAACACAGACTGTACAGTTTTTTTATTTTTTTTTAAGGAGTCTGCTCTAGCTGCATTTTGGCTAGGCACGCTTTATGTAACCTAATTACAATGGTCGGTCAGTAATATTAGGGCGCATGTCCAATATTAAAAGATGTTGTGTCTAGTGTGAAAAAGTACAGTTAGTATAATCTAAAATATATCTATGATAATAAGTCAAAAAGGAATTATGTTATATGTATTTCCTTGACAGAAGGAAAATTAATGTTAAGTGATGCCGTGGTTCAAGACAAACGATTGTGACAAATAATGAAGAAGAGAAGTAAAAAAAAACTGTCATCTGAAACTGAGAATTGGGATAAGAATTAAATAAAAACAGTAGACAAAAAACATGTTAAGCAGCAGAAATAGTGGTATAGCCAGTGTTATAGGAACAGATGATAGCAGTGGATAGAACATACACTGATTGGAACAAGCTAGTAATGTTGTTCTTGTTCTTCTTCATTGTTCGATCTCAGAATAACACACGTTTCTCTTATAGCTGACGGCAGTCTACCTCAGGTTTTCTCTCATCATCATGCAGTTTCTCCCTCATCTGGGTTCCAGAATGGCCACACTGACATCCTGTTCCTCATGGAGCAGACAGTTATGGAATATATGTTCTACTGTTTGTTTGTTCATCACCCTCATGTTACTACTGTTTGTTTGTTTTCTCCCACATGGACACACATCTGTCTGTTTGTCCGCCGCACATACCGGACACACATCTGTCTGTTTGTCCGCCGCACATACCGGACACACATCTGTCTGTTTGTCCGCCGCACATACCGGACACACATCTGCGCTGTTCACTTTTCAGTTTTGTTGAACAGATGGTATCTGAGTCCTGCAATGGCGGTTTCTCCCCCAAGTCTGAGAATAATATCACTTGATCTTTTTTCTTGGTAATGTCTAGTACTGTTCTGCATTACTGGACTCTGGATATTCCTTCTGCCATTTTTCTCTATAGTTAATTTCAGATTATTGCTTTTATCTCTTCATATGTAGCTCCTCCTTCTGTTTGGGTTTTTTTCCACCTTCTTTTTCTGTAACACACACAGTCAAAGAAATAGACCCCAAAAATCAAATGAGAAGAAAAAACAGGAGGCAAACACAAGGATATGGAAACCCCAGAAAGTATGTTGTAGAAATTTGACCAGGATAAAGGGCATAGTATGAAACCAATTAAAGGCCTTGCTCACAGGAAGCTGTAAGAGAAAGAATAAATTACCGTGTTATGGCATTTGTGGTACCACTCTCTCCTCTCTCTCTCTCGAAAACAACTGCATAAATAAATTATTCTTATAACAAAGGCCTTCACATTTCAAGTTCAATTTTTAATGTGAATGTTTTATTACACACTTTATATTTAAACATGTCAAATCAAATAATAAATCCACAACGTAACAACAATATTTGTGATTAAGGCTTAACACCAACGAAATAATAATTTAATAACAAAATTTGCTTAAAAACATTTGTGATATTTCAACATCCATCTAAAACTCTTTATAGCTTAGGGAGCAGCCGCTGTAGCATTTTTTTAATTAAAGTAAAGTTTATTTTAGTAGTAATAGTAATTTTAGTAATAGTTAGTTAATAATTTGTTAAAAGCTAGTTTTTAGTGTTTGCCAAGCAGAAGCAATAGCACAAACATCAGCAGTAGTAGCATTTTGGTGGTAGAGTTAAAACAGCCATACGTACAATTACTCATCAAAATTTATACATTTTGGCTTTCCTTTTTTCAAGCACTTTTCAATCAAGAATACAACAAAAAACTGCATCATACAATCTACATAAAGACGTGGGATGTAAAGGAATTCTTTGGTTATCTTTAATCAAGACCCTGAAGCACCTTAACATGGTGCATCCTGAAAACAGGTAACCTTAGAGTTTCCTGGTCAAAGCTTCAGGGATTGACAAACAATACCAAAGTGGCCCCAAAACAAGATTCACCATGTGGGGGAAATCACAAAACATTTTTAGAACCCAGCACTGGGAGCCGCGCTGGTGTAATGGCTTCGGCGTTGTACTGGCGACCAGGTGTTCATGGTTCAAACCCGGGCGTCGGCGTTTGAAGAAATGTTTACGGCCGGAAATTTGACTGAATAGCCTGAACGGCTCCTGTGATAACCCTCTGTGGATGGGAAGGAGCGAAGCTCCTGACCGGGTTGGAAGGAAAGTCCTCAGGTTCCCCAGCCTCGCAATGACATGTCATTGGGCCGAAGGGCTAAAAGCCCAAGTGCTGCTGGTTACGAAACACAAAAAAAAAAAAAAAAAAGACCCAGCACTGCACACAAAGCTTCAGAAGTCCACTAGAAAACCTCATACAAAAACTCCAGCTTTAACCTGTTTCTGCATGCAGGAAATCTCCACAATGAATGGATGAGCCAGGTGAAGGGAAGCTGAAGATGGCTCAGTGCAGGGATATGGAACAAGTTCCTTGGGAAGAGCAGAGTTATTTCAACCTGCATACTCTTGAACCATCCCATGGTTGGCGGGGAATGCACAGTCAGCCGCATGCCTCCCACTTCCAAGCTTGAAACCAGGGACCGTAAGAGATCTTTTAAAATATATGCCAAATCCTTGAACAGTCATATTGCAGGAAGAGAATCTGGAAGCTCATGACTAGACAACTCAACAAAATTACAGAATTGGCAAAAAATAGCCACAGGAAAATGCTAGAAACTACAATCGTAGATATTGTCACAGGTTTCTTTGACTTGGCATCGGCTGCAAATAGGGTGACAAGACTCAGCGCCTATTTAAACCGAAACAATCAAGAACAGGATGACTGGATATAAAATATGACATTGACTGAATCTCAGTCTCAGAAAACTTGTCATGGACTACTGAGTTTGGGATGACTCAAATAAAAACTCATCTCATCTCATAATCGGAACCTCTTCTACCCCGTGAAACGCGGTGTAGAGGGGACCCAAGTGCACAGGCCCCATGGGCAGGACATATAATCGAAGTGACTTGGCAAACAGGTGATTAGCCCGTTCTCAAATAAAACAATGTTCTAAATTGTTTGGCTTTTGCTATTACATGCTAATATAAATCTAATCTTTACACTTTTTTTAATGCAATATTTCACCAGAAAATTGCCACATATGAGATGAATGTATACATTCAAACACAAAAAATGAGCTCACAAGAACTAATTCTGAAGGCAACAAGTTTAAAAATGGTATGCAAATGAACTTAGTTTACCTTCAGGAAGTACAAAATTCCGATGACCATTAGAGCTCTCTAGAATTCACACCAAACCCTAGTCATGAAGGCACTTTACTGCAAACATACTTTCCCATTCCTTTCTTCTCTGTTAGTTACTCCTGTGTATTTAATCCAACCACCTTCATTTTCTTCAACACATCTTCTTTTTATGGTTATTTAAGAATCATTAAATTAGTCATTTCATCCATTATTGTCACTCAAGGAAAAAACCTCTGTCAAAAAAAAAAAGTGTTTTATATTCATTTATGAAAAGATCTTTGCTTCATTTCTTCTGTCACTCATTTTCCTGTGAATGTGTCTGTATTAAGCCAGCAACAGTGAGCAGCTCTGACCTCCTTCAAAGTTTTTGCTTATCACTATTATGATATCAAACACCACTGTTATATTCACAACTTTAAAAAAAAAAACCAACATAAATAAAAATATATCATTACACAATGAACAAGCAAACTACATTCAAAGAAAAGTTAAAACTGCACAGCTTTAGTAAGAAATTAATAAAACTGCCAAGCTGTGATCATAACAATCTGTAGGACATATTACACAAAGTTTTTACAGCTGCGTTAACACACTTTGCAAATACACTGTAGACCTGATATAATGTGGCTCAATATAAAGTGGGGGACTGCTTATACTGGACCACAGTTGTGCCCACCGCACCCTATTTTATGTGTATACATTTTTGTTGTTCAGCTACAAAAATACAAAACATTTGAGAGAAGCCTTCATTTTTAACATCCAAAATAAAAGCACATGATTAATATATTTTTTTACTTATTTTCGCTCAATCCGATGTGACGATACTTGTTTATAACTTATGCTTGATGCCCTTCAGGTTCCTGATTTCTGTCAAACGTTGATAAATGTATATCAAAATAAGGAAAATGGACTCACAACACCGAGCCTAAGTTTGGACCTCATCATCCACGTTATACTGGGTCTATAGTGAATATTCATTTTAACAAATAGTTTGTAGATGTTAACGGCAAAGAAAGACAATAAACTAGCAACATTAAAAAGAACACTTTTTTTTTATACAAATGTCAAAATTTTGTTAATATAATGTGAAACTATTAACTTCTATAGCTGAAATGAATAAATTTACAATTTTCACAACTATATTAATAACAATAGCCATGGATTTCCCTTGCTGTAATAAGCTGTTACATGCAACAGTATAAGAACAATTAACCTTGTATATAAATAAGACTCAGACAAAGAAAGTATCATCAAGAGAGGATATGGTGGTTTCCCCATATCTGACACAAGGAGTAAATAATCTGTTGCTTTAAGTAATGTTATTCACAGCTGTAAAGGAAATTGGATGTGCATTAATGAACTATATCATTGGGACAGAACGAAACAAAAACTTAGTTTAAAAATACCGGCCCCAAAATCTGGGCCAACCCATTATTAGTGGCTGGTAAATCGGCCCTGAATACTGATCTCTCATCCTTTAGGAGGTAATCTTTTCATTCATAGCATTATCTTTCAGTAATTTTTCTGGTATTTATTGTCTACTTTAAAATATTGGGATTGGGGAATGAATGAATGAAAATATATGTATTATCTTGGTGAGTTTTTGCATTTTGGCCTTTCTGCCCAGCATGAATTCAATGTAGTTAATTAAACATATTTTTTGAAAATACAGAAAGATAAATAGAAAACAAATAAACAAACAGAAGAATGTATCAATCTTGTTTTTGAAGCTCCTTATGGAACATGGAGCCACACATTTGGCCACTAGCAAGAAGCCTGCATCAAAGCATGTCATGATCTTGTGCAGCTGTGGTTTCTGTAGTAGTCTGTTTAACATAATGAAGTTTGTCTGCCCAATGAGCAACACATTTGTTATCTCTTACAACATGCCTGGGGAATACGAGGCCTTATTCCTTATTCTTTCTTGTCTTCTCAGAGGCCCCCTGAGGCCAAATATGGGGAAATAAGGAAAGCATCCCCATTTCTCACCCCCGGAGAACTGACCATCAGTGAATACTGTGTATAAATACTGGTTCTTAAAATTTAAACAAACACATGTTTTCAGCATTCATCAAAATCTTTTAAAAGGACTTGTCTGTGTGTGGTTCATCTCAACAAAGAAGTGTGCAATATATAACCGATAACTTCAAAAACATGTTTCAATCAACTACTGCAGACTTTAGGTACAAAAACTATGTGGGACTTACTATGTACTGTTATCTATATGATTATTAAATATGAATTTAGAAAAACAAATGCTTACAAATCTTTTCTGTTACTACTAAAATACATACATGATTCAGTTATTTACCAGACTAGAGTCACTACAAATCAAACTAAAAAGTTACTTTTATTTTATGAAGCAGGAATTTATACAAACAAAAATATATATCTGAGAGTACAAGAAAGGTTGAAGTAACAAGAAGAGACATGGTCCGCAACCAGACGATACGTCAAGGCCTAAAATCCCACCCCCTGCAGACCCAAGTAGAACAGTCCCAACTAAGATGGTTTGGCCATGTCTGCAGAATGGGAGAAGATCGGCTACCATGACAAGCATGGGAAACAAAGAGCCAGGGATCCAGACCCCCCGGATGACCCAGAGTTCGCTGGGAGGACAACATTAGACAATCTTTGAAGGACCGAGGACTAGAATGAAACCAGGCCAGGAGGAAGACAGCCGATAGGATAGTCTGGCGCTTTCTCTTCCAAACCTCTACACCTCACGGGAGAATGGGAACGACTAAGTAAGTAAGAGTACAAGAAAGTTGTATAAAAAAAAGCAGCAATAAAA
>JAMPIV010004970.1:0-56540 GCA_024509875.1 Oreohelix idahoensis
ATTCTACATTCTGGTATTGGCGTTTCTTCAAGTTCAAACCCTGTTTTCATCCATTACCTGCATTTATTCATCCAACTGCTTATTCAGAGTCCACTGGATTCCATTTCTGTTGTGTGTTGTCGATGATCTCATAACCCAATCTATTGCCAGCAAGAAAAGAAATGGAGACAAGAGGCATCCCTGTCGCACTCCTGTTCTTATCCCAAATGGTTCTGTAAGCTGTCCTTCATGAAGAACTCTGCACGTCATGTCTTCATAGGTTTTCTTTATTAAATTAATGATTTTCAGGGGAACTCCATAATGCCTCATCAATTTCCAAAGTGATTCTCTGTCCACACTGTCAAATGCTTTTTCGTAGTCCACAAATCCGATGTATAGTGGTGAATTCCATTCCAGACTTTGTTCAACTATTATTCTCAAAGTGGCTATCTGGTCTGTACATGATCTGTTTTGTCGAAAACCTGCTTGTTCATCTCTCAATTTCTTGTCTATGGACTCCTTTAATCTCTCAAGGATAATCCTGTTCAATACCTTTCCTGGCACTGATAGTAACATTATTCCTCTATAATTTGTGCACTCTTGTAGATTTCCCTTCTTAGGCAACTTAACCAGATATCCTTCCTTCCATTCTGCTGGTATCTCTTCCTTTTCCCAGACTTTACCAAGTAATTTATATAACATCTCTGTAGCCGTGTCGATATCTGCTTTGATGGCCTCTGCTGGAATGCCATCAGGTCCAGACGCTTTTCCATCTCTTAGAAGCTTTATGGCTTTCTTTATTTCTTCCTTCGTTGGTCTTTCACCGTTAATTTGTAGCTCTTCTTCTGCTGGCTGGATGTCCGGCGGGTTTTGTGGAGCTGGTCTATTGAGAAGGTCCCCAAAATATTCTGTCCACCTCTTCATTTGCTCTTGTATATTGCTGAGCAGTTTCCCATTCTTATCTGTTATGAGGCAACTTGTTTGCTTGTATTTCCCTGTTAGCTTCTTTGTGCTGCTATACAGTTCTCTCATATTTCCTTTGGCTGCAGCATCTTCTGCCTCTCTTGCCAACTCCTCAATATACTTCCTCTTGTCTCTTTTGATACTTCTTTTTACTTCTTTGTTTGCTTCTGTGTACACTTCTTGAGCCTTGGCTTTGGAACTTCTGGTTTTGCTTGTGTTTAACTCTGCTTTCTTGTTTTTTCTATCTTTTATCTTATTGATGGTTTCTGTTGTTATCCATGCTTTTTGTTGTCTTTCCCTTTTCCCCAGTATTTCTTCACATGTCTCCTTCCATACCGTTTTTGACCTGCTGCCAATAGTCTTCTGTATTCTCTACATCTTCCAACTGTTGGAGCACTTGGAATTTGTTGGATACTGTGACCGCAAATTTGTCTCTTGTTTCTTGATTTCTTAGCTGTCCTACATTAAACTGTTGTCTATAATTTTGCATTGTTGCATATCTCTTGAGTTTCATTTTTACTTTGGCTATCAGAAGATGGTGATCTGATGCCACATCTGCTCCTCTATATACCTTTACATCCTGCAATGATGATCTAAACTTCTTCTTTATGCATATATGATCGATCTGATTTTCTGTTCTATGGTCTGGTGATATCCATGTTGCCTTGTGTATTCTCTTATGTGGAAACATGCTTCCTCCTATAGCCAGTTGATATGAAGCACAGAAGTTTGCGAATAGTTCTCCATTTTCATTCATTACTCCTAGCCCATGTTTTCCCATGACTTCTTCAAATCCAGTATTGACTGTACCTATCTTTGCATTCATGTCACCCATCAAAATTGTGATGTCTCTTCTTTTTACTTTATCCATAATTTCCTGTAGTTTAGTATAAAATGCTTCTTTCACAGACTCTTCTTTGTCATTAGTTGGTGCATAACATTGGATGACATTGACATGAATTTTCTTTTTAGCTGTTTTGAAAATAGCTGTTATTATTCTGGGTCCCACAGCTTCCCATTCAATGAGTGCTTTCTGTGCTTCTTTAGATAACATAAGAGCTACCCCTTCACTGTGGTGTGAACTTTCGTCTTCGTGTCCTGAGGACAGCACCAATTCACCTGTGATGAGTTTCTTCCTGTCTACCCCCTTCCACTTTGTTTCACACATTCCCAGAACCTCGATTTTGTATTCCCTCATTTCTGCTGCTACTTGTGCCACTTTCCCTTGTTCGTTCAATGTCCGAACATTCCAGGTGCCAAATCTGGAAGTTCTCCTAGAAGAAAGAAGGTTAGTCAGCAACACAGACTCCTTTCGGCTTTCTCTGTGTTGCATCATACGCCTCCCCGCGAGAGGACCTTCCCCTGTCTTGGATGGCTGTGTTTTATTTTCTTTATTTGACTTGTCCATATGTGTTGAAGTTTTTTGTGGTTTAAATTTTTTTTACAGGATGGGGTAACCGGCCCCATGCCCAACCCTCCTTAGTCGCCTTCTACGACATGCTTGGCAGGGGACAGTGTTACTATTCTTTGCTCCCCTTTCGGGCCCCGGTAACACACGGGTGAATGTTCTTCATGGGAACTCCATAATGCCTCATAAATTTCTAAAGTGTTCGTCACGGGATTTGCCTCCCGTTTGCTCTGCAGTAGTGGTCTACCAGTGGCCAAACTCAAGAGTATCTAAAATGAGTCTTTAATGGTGTCTTCCTTCACACAAGATTACTCTTGGTGGAGCTGTAGATTGAAGTATAATGACGCTTCTATCTCAAGGGATTTATCACAAGATAATTCAGAAGTCAAGAACAATGATGCATAGGGCAGAGCACTATTAACTTGTATCTGATCCGGTACCTTTTGTGATTTTTAAGCAATGGTTTGGATTGTTCGAGCCTCCAGCTGGTTTAATTCCTGTTATAATTAATGTTGGCTCTATGGCTGTATATATATATATATATATATATATATATATATATATATATATATATATATATATATATATATATATATATATATATATATATAATCATTAAAGGTTTTCGATCGTACATGCGCTCTCTTATCTATAAGAACTGAATCAACTATGAATTTGTAAAATAACATATAACAAATCTAATAATCAATTAGTCTTTAACAAATTTAAATAAAAA
Organism: Oreohelix idahoensis; assembly: GCA_024509875.1. Classification (NCBI taxonomy): domain Eukaryota; kingdom Metazoa; phylum Mollusca; class Gastropoda; order Stylommatophora; family Oreohelicidae; genus Oreohelix; species Oreohelix idahoensis. The sequence goes on from JAMPIV010004970.1 coordinate 3,087, forward strand.
TGGATGAAGATGATTTTAGGAGGTTTAAAAAATTTTGTTGTCTTCACTGAGACTTAACTGGGGACTGATGGTTAACAGTGTCCGTTGCGTGTCTGTTAATAAAGACTTAACTTGCTGAGTACTGCAATGGGTCGTTGTCAGTTTTTTTTGTGGTGAGGACTCTTCTCTTGAGGCGTCTACATGAACTTCATTCTTAATGTCAAGGTGGGTGTCTTCACAACGTGTACATTGTAGGTAGTTGGTGTCGAACACAGTTTCTTGGATCATAAGATAGTGGCGAAGATTCTTACTTCAGACTGGTCTGGTCTAAGAAACGTCTTGTACCTTCGAACCAGGAACTTTAAGAAAAATAAAAGAACAAATGCCTCTGCTAAGTACATTTGTGAGCGGAAGATTAACAGGCGCATTGTCTCTCTGTGCACCCACCAATGTTAGCCTCTCTGAATAATTATTCTCCCTGACTATATACAGTATAACTCAGGGAATATGATTTAGAAATCACCGTTATTCTTCTGGTCACTTAAATGGGGAAAATGTGTCTGGACAGCGCGAGTGCAATGGCTTGCCTGAATTACAATTAACAAGTTACATATTCTCACAAAATGATACTATACACGCTGTGCACATGTGATGTAATCATCACTCACTTACTCACTGCTCCATTCGGAGTCTGGGGCCACCTCTGCTGTCGGTTTTCTGTACGACTAGCAAGAAGCAATCACCAGCGCTTGCTGTAGTGGTTTATGAATATACTATTTTCATATGTTGAGGTTGGCAGCCTCCTGTGCATTGTATAACCAATTAACAAGTACAGAGAAGTCACAATTCACATGGTAAAATAAATGTTTACAACTTACCCCAAATTACCTGGGAACACAATCTCCTGGCACAGTAGAATGGACATAGCAACTTTGTTTAGATGCTTCGAACACTTGGTCTGGGAAACTTTAGTATTCCTCTTGTGACTGGTGCTCTGATTCCTTAAGTCTCCAATCTTGTATTTAAAATTGCGGGTTCTCTTTTAAGTTATAAAGACGCCCAAATACTTTGATCTGTCACTTTTAATTTTGAAATACTAGTCCGATGTCTCTATGGCTCCGGGGAGTTGCTAATTTGACGTTGCGATGCAGTCTGATTTGTGTCTCCGATTTCTTACTTACTTACTTAGTCTTTCCCCTTCTACCGTGAAGTGTAGAGGTTTGGAAGAAAGAGCGCCAGACTATCCTATCGGCTGTCTTCCTCCTGGCCTGGTTCCATTCTAGTCTTCGGTCTTTCAAAGTTTGTCTAATGTTGTCCTCCCAGCGGACTCTGGGTCGTTCTCGGGGTCTGGGTCCTTGGCTCTTTGTTTCCCATGCTTGTCGTGGTATCCGATCTTCTCCCATTCTGCAGACATGGCCAAACCATCTTAATTGGGACTATTCTACTTGGGTCTGCAGGGGGTAAGATTTAAGGCCTTGACGTATCGTCTGGTTGCGTACCATGTCTCTTCTTGTTACTTCAACCACCTTCCTCAGATACCTCATTTCTGAGGTTTGGATCTGGCTTTTATGGGTTGTAGTCATTGCCCATGACTCGCATCCATATGTCAAGACTGGGACATAGGTGGAGCGGTATACAGCCATCTTCGTTTTCTTACCAACCTCTCTCTTGCCGAGGAATCTTCGATTTATGGCCTGGAAAAGTCTCCCAGCTGCTGCTTTTCGAGTGTCCAACTCTTCTTTGATGCCTCCCTTTCGATCTATAATAGCTCCGAGGTATTTAAAGTGGTCGACCTGCTCCAGGACCTGTTCTCCCAGCTTAATCTGATGTCTTCTTTCTTCTCGTGATATCACCATGGATTTTGTTTTAGAGCTGCTTATGACCATTCCTCTCTTCTCCAGCTCTTCCTTACAGACTTGCAGGTTGGATTAGAGATGTGCCTCTGATTTAGCAATCAGGGCAACATCATCAGCAAATGCCAGCTCCGAAATATAGACCTGTCTCATCTTCCAGTACCCCACTGAATACTTTCTTGTTCTCTCCTTACATGCCTTGATGACATCGTTCATAAGGAGTATGAAAAAGTAAGGTGATAGGATATCACCTTGTCTTACACCAGTGGTGGTCCTGAACTCTTCTGACTTATGGTTTGCTGTCCTCACATAATTTCTGCAAGACTTGTAGAAGCTCTGTATAGCATGAATCAGAGGTGCTGGAATATTCTTCCTTGCCAAACAGTCCCAAAGTTTGCTCCAGGGGACCCTGTCAAACGCCGTTTCCAGATCGATGAAACAAAGATGTATCTCACTCTTATACTCAAGGGCCTTTTCACTCAGCTGTCTGAGTGTGAAGATTAGGTCTTGAGTACTTCGGTTTGCTCGGAATCCGCACTGGACCTCATCCAATTGTGGCTCAGCTAGGCGTCGGAGTCTCTGCTCTAGGATTCTAGAGTAGATTTTACCAGGGACACTGTGAAGGGATATGCCTCTATGGTTTCCACACTGTCGATTGTTACCCTTTTTGAAAATTGGTGTTATGATGGCAATCTCCCAATCCCTTGGTATGGTCTTGTTGTACCACGCTGCCTGTAAAACCCTTAAGAGTAATAGGTCGCCTGATGTTCCCATGAACTTAACCATTTCTGGTGTTATACCATCATGCCCTGCTGCTTTGCCCATCTTGATTTTCTCCAGTGCTGCCTTCAGTTCTTCCATCTTTATGTCATCTTCACCATCATTGGTTTTCTCTTCTGTGCTAGTGTTTATCATTTCTGATGCTTCACCATGCTCACCATCCAGGAGTTCTGAGAAATATTATTTCCATCTTTCCATTACTTCCTTCGGGGCAGTAAGCAATTTTCCTTGCTTGTCCTTTATAAATTTGAGAGGGCATTGTTTTTCCTTCCTCATGTTCTTTAGGGTCTTATAGAACAATTTCTGGTTTTCTTGTGCATCTTTTTCTAGCTTTTCTCCAAATTCTTCCCAGGACTTCTGTTTTGCTGCTAGCACTTTGTTCTTTGCTTCTGTTCTGAGTGTCACATATTCTGTATATTTTTCCATTTGTCCTGTTGTGTTTTTAGCTCCTAAGTATTTTTTCCATGCCATTTTCTTCTCTCTTATTTTCTCTTTGACTTCCTCTGTCCACTAAGGTGTCCTCTTTCTCTTGTTCCCAAGTCGGACTTCACCGCATGCTTCTGCAGCAGCTGTCTTTATGATATCCTTGAATTTAATCCAGAGGGTTTCCAAGTCATCAGGTCGTTCTTCTGTGTTGCTCACCGTTGCAGCAATAAGCCCCTGATATCTGGTCTTTATTTCTGGCTCTCTCAGCTTGTAGGTCCTAATGCTCATTTCTCCTGCTCGTTTACTTGGTTTCTTGCGTGATGTTGGGCAGTTTCTAGGCTAAGCAACTCTTTCATTTGTTCTTTTGATTGTTAGCAGGTAGTGATCACTTCCAATCTCTGGTCCCCTCCAGACTCTAGCATCTCGGACATACTTGAATGAGCTTCTCCGAACAATGGCATAGTCGATCACTGACTTCTCATTCTTTGTTGGTTCACATCTAGTGTATGCATGTATGCGCTTATGGGGGAACTTTCTGTTTGTAATGATCAGATTCTGCTCACTGCAGAATCTAAGGAGTCGCTTTCCATTGTCATTGAGAGTATCGTCTCCATATCTTCCGATAACTCCACCCCATCTAGCATGGTCATTTCCAACTCTGGCATTGAAATCTCCGAGCATGATAACTTCATCTAGGCAGTCATCCACTGTCCTTTGAAGCAGCTCGAAGAATTCCTCCTTGACCTCTGCTCTCTTATCCTCATTTGGCCCATACACTATGACCAGGTTAATTATGGTTTCTCCTTCTTTTAGTTTTACAACCATAATGCGCTCCGAGACAAAGTTCCATCCCTTGATACTATCTTTTTGATTTTAAGCCACAATGCAACCCACGCCCCCTTTAGCTCTTTCAGATATGGGTACACCACTGTAGAGCAGAGTGTTGCCATCGAGATCCATGACTCCTTGTCCTTTTTTCTTTGTTTCCGTTATAGCCAGGATTTCTAGTTTTGCTTTCCTCATCTCTTCCACCGATTTCGCTAGATTATATTTCCATTTCTCAGTTCAAGTCCCAGATGGTACAACCTTGCCAATGAAAGCCAACGTTTATTCAGGCTCTCAAATTAAACCAATGGTAAGCTCTTTAGAACTATGTGGGTCGGGGTGTTAAATCATTACTATCTCCGGCGTGTTTTAAAATATCAATTTTAAAATGTAAACTCGTGACCTCTTTCAAATATGGCAGTAATACTTCCGATTGTATTTGTACAAACTCACAAACACATCGGTGAACTTATTTCCTGGCTAATACCTTCCGCCCATATTGTCTCCTCTGACAGGTTATTTGTACTATTGCTACAGAGATGGGCCAGCGGAAGCAATTACATGTTATCACCTGCGTTTGCGTAAATTCCTCAGACGGATTTCTTAGACAGCCAATCTGGCTTGCTTTCCATCGATCGTGCGCGACCGCCTTGTGTCAACAAAGATCGTCTCTATCAAAGGTGGCTAAACGACCTGTCTAATTAGCCTTGTAATACTACGATTCACCTGGTGAAACATAAACATGTCTAGGGAGTGGTCAGATAAAAAATGTATGTGCACAAAATATGCCAAATAATAGTACGATGAGTGAGGAAAATGAAGAAGTAAGTTAATAATGCAGAACAGAACGAAATTAATGAAAAGGGCACAACTGATTTCTTCATAGTGATTCTCTGTCTACTCTGTCAAATGCGTTTCCATAGTCCACGAATCCAATGTATAGCGGTGAATTCTATTCCAGACTTTGTTTAACTATTATTCTCAGTGTTGCTATCTGGTCTGTACAGGACCTGTTTTGTCGAAAACTTGCTTGTTCATCTCTCAGTTGCTTGTCTATGGACTCTTGTAATCTCTCAAGGATGATTCTGTTTAATACTTTTCCTGGCACTGATAGTAACATTATTCCTCTATAATCTGTGCACTCTTGTAAATTTCCCTTCTTAGGCAATTTGACCTGATAACCTTCCTTTCATTCTGCTGGTATTTTTTCTCTCTCCCAGACTTTGCCAAGTAGTTTGTATAATATCTCTGTAGAGGTATCAATTTCTGTTTTGGTGGCCTCTGCTGGAATTCCACCTGGATCAGCTGCTCTTCCATCTTTTAGAAGCTTTACGGCTTTCTTTATTTCTTCTCTACTTGGTCGTTCACAGCTGATTTGTAGCTCCTTATCTGCTGGCTGGATGTCTGGGGGATTAGTTGGAGCTGGTCTATTGAGAAGTTCCTCAAAATGTTCTGTCCATCTCTTCATTTGTTCTTGTTTATTACTAAGCAATTTTCAATTCCCATCTTTTATGAGGCCATTTGCTTTCTTATATTTCCCTGTTAGCTTCTTTGTCTTGTTGTACAGGTCCCTCATATTTCCTTTGGCTGCAGCTTCCCTTGCCAGCTCTTCAATATACTTCCTCTTGTCTCTTTTGATGTTTCTTCTTACTTCTTCGTTTGCTTCTATATACACTTCATGAGCCTTGGCTTTGGAGCTTCTGGTTTTGCGTCTGTTTAAATCTACTTTCTTGTTTTTCTTGTCTTCTTTCTTGCTTATGGTTTCTGTTGTTATCCATGCTTTGTGATAATGTTCTCTTTTTCTCAGTACTTTTTCACATGTCTCGTTCCATATATTTGTTTACTTGTTGCCAGTGGTCTTCCGTATCTGCTTCATCTTCCAGCTGTTGGAGTACTTGGTATTTGTTGGATACTGTGATTGAAAATTTTTCTCGTATTTCCTGATTTCTTAGATATCCCACATTATACTGTTGTCTATTGCTATATACCGTTGTAAATTTCCTGAGTTTTAATTTTGTTTTAGCCAACAGAAGATGGTGGTCTGGTACCATATCTGCTCCTCTACATACTTTTACATCATGCAATGATGACCTAAAGTTCTTATTTATGCATATGTGATCAATCAGATTCTCAGTTCTGTGGTCTGGTGATATCCATGTTGCTTTATGTATTCTTTTATGTGGAAATATGCTTCCTCCTATAGCTAGTTGATTTGAAACACAGAAGTTAGCTTATAGTTTCCCCATTCTCGTTCATTATACCTAATGCATGCTTTCCCATGATTTCTTCGAAACCCGTGTTGTCTGATCCTATTTTCGCGTTTAGGTCCCACATCAAAATTGTGATGTCGTTTCTTTTCTTTTTGTCCAAGACATTTTGTAGTCTGGTGTAAAAGTCTTCTTTCTCAGATTCTTCTTTTTCATTTGTTGGTGCATAACACTGGATGATGTTTATATTTACTTTCTTTTGGCTGATTTAAACCTTGCTGTTATAATTCGGGGTCCCATTGCTTCCCATTCTATAAGTGCATTCTGTGCTTCCCTAGACAGCATTATAGCTCTTTTCTCCTCATGTCCTGTGGACAACACGATTTTTCCTGTGATCAATCTCCTCCTCTCTATGCCCTTCCACCGTGTCTCGCAGAGACCCAGGATATCAATCCTGTAATTTTCATCTCCGCTGCTATCTGTGCAGTTTTCCCTGGTTTACATAGAGTGCAAACATTCCAGGTACCAATCCTGGAGATTTTTCTAGACGAAAAAATTGTAGTCGGTGTCGTGTGGTGAGAATTGGGGCAACTACGACAGTAATTTCGCCAGGAATAGCCTATAAGATATTAGGTAGATGGTCTCTAGAAATTGGCTCGTTAAGAAAGAATAAAGACTTATTCGAGAAAGGGACAAGAAGAACGGAATGCGAATGCTTTCCACTGGACAGTGTTTTCTAATTAATTATGGAAAGAGTTCTGTTTTCCCACGACCTTTGCTTCTGCCCTTAGATCTGAGTGTAGAAATTTTCCTATATGTAAATATTTAACACCGACAGCACGAGTGATACATTAACAAACTAGATAATGATCAAACGATTATTGATTTTATTAATTAAATATCTACACAAATAGAGTTAGTAATGGTTAGAATGTGATGATGGTAGTAGATGATTCACACAAAACACACAGATGAAATATTAATATTGCAGATAATTAAGTAGTAGTTAATTAAGAATGAGCTTGTGCAAAGCGAAATGATGATGATGTGTTATGATACGTGTTATCAAAATGGTCAGTAATCTACACAGTCCATGTTTCTCTAAATGCTCCCCGGATTGGATTATTCACATGTATGCATAGAATGTCCCATGTTATTATAAGTTATGTCGAGTGGGGTATCTCTAAGTCGAGGACGTGTCACAAGGTTAACCCGAGGATTAACCAGGTAGAGTTATCTTGGATGCGTAGGCATTGTCAATGGCTCAGATTTGCCTTGCAACCGGGTAAAGATAGTCAGTAGGAGCAGAAGAAGGTAAATTTGGGACTTTGGGATAAGTTCCCAGCAGATAATCCCAGTGATTCTTAATCTCGTGACACTGTCACTCCTACCAGTCTATCTATCCTTTCCTATAGCTCGCGAGCCAGGGTAGTAAGACTAAGGCTGAGTTATCTCAAAGAGTCCCAATCTTGTCTCTACCACTGAGATGGATAAAATAATAAAACCTCATAAGTACCCCGTAAATCTATGCTACGCATTGGTGTGTGGGTGTTTTCTTGTATGTATAATCTTACAAATATAATAAAGCTCTGCACTGTGTTTAATGCACCGTTTACCGGGTAGTGTAAGAAGTAATATAGTGTGGAAAAGGGTCTAGTCTTTACATTGTTATGTTTATGGAAAATGTGCACTCTTATAAATACAATCACACTCTGCACGGTGTTTATTGCAACATGTATCTGATAGTGTAAGAAGTAGTATTATGGGGGAAAAGTGACTCGTATTTACAGTGTTATATTTATGAAATATGTGTATTCTTGCATGGCTAGGCGGGGTTGTCGCACGGAAGGTCCAGTGTTCAAATCCTGGGTAAGCCACTCATGTCTGTTGTTTATCTGTTGTCTGGTGTTCTACTTCTTTATTTCCTGCGAGTGCCTGATAACATACCTTTATATTTGTTTCATATTAATTTACGATATACAATCCTTCGGTTCCAAAAGGTTGTTATTGCCGGGAGTTGTAGTGAGGATAAGCTCTCACTGCAGATAAAATACTTCTATGGCACGCGCATCAAACAGCCTCTGACAACCAAGTCCAGCTCCCGGCCTTCACGTGTGGCTCAATTTGAGCCCGGCGGAACTGTTTCCACTGACGGGAGAAGGGGCAAAGGCGAGCGACTGGCGCCTTAAAACCAGCAGCTTCGGGCAGATAGGGCTCGTGATCCTTGGTTGGTAGCTTATCTAAGAGAAGGAACTCTGAATTCAAACCACCGCTGCCTTGCGGGAATATCCATTTATGGAATCGGCTTCGGGAGTAAACCCTGAGGATAAATCCGGAGTCGGAGTCCCTAAGGCAGTCTAATGTCGATTCGACATTATTCTGGCAACTCCTGCGACATGGCTGGTACCAAACTGTATCGGCTACTGCCGTTCCTTTGGATCTACCGGCTGTGTGGAGAGGGGGAACATGCTGCATGGGCAACAGCTTGATCTCCATATAACTGTGCCCAAGCTCGCGCCCTGGAGAGGACACTCCAGCTTCACCCTATAGGTGTCGGCAAAACACGGGAAGTAGCAGTTACCGGTTATAAGCATTTTGCCCAATTGGCGTAGGGCATGGCGCGAGGGGCTACTTCCGACAGTGGGAGAGGTTCTAGGATCTCACTGGACAGCTACCGCCCGCTTCAAGCTGGGCAGCCCCCAGTCAATAAGGTGTTGTCCCGCCACTGTCTGCTTTCCCCATTGGGTGCATGGGGATTAGGGTCAAACCCGAACTGTGGACAGAAAATTTTGCACCAAGCAATTATCGAAAAAATAGAAATAAGCAAACTCTCAGATTGGGATGCTGGAACGTCCGAACTATGTTGACTGGACTATCCGAAAACCTACAGGATGTAAACGATGTAAGGAAGATGTCGTGAATTATTCTAATCCCCATATATAAATTAAAACGTAAATGCAAAGCCTAACAAATAAAATTTAATAAAAGGAAAGAAGAATGGTAAGGAACAGTGCTGTCACAATGCCTGTACTCGAAATCCCCCTTGTTTTCTACTTCGTCGGCAAATTGTAACGCTTTCACGTTGATAGTAAAAGCCTACTGTGTCGCTGCACGCTTTCTTCAATGAAACGTGTACTGTATTTCTTGGAAAAACCTTGAGATACGCAAGCTGATCAATGACCTAAATTTAATATTTCATTCATTCCATTTTATACACGGCGTAACTAAAGGACAGATGGACTAAAGGATAGAGAGAAGGGAGAGGCAGAAAGCAGGGACACCTGCATCACTAAACACGCGTCGCGCGATACACAATTGCTGCCATCACGCGTGTAAGGCCACATGCACTAACTTTATTTCAATTCGACAGTGATAAAATTCACTACCCTTCCCAGAGTTAGGTTTTAAAATCCTGAAAAACGCTTATTGGGAAAGATGACATTAGATGGGTTTACGTTTGAAAACATGACAGTACCCAGACACCACATGGGGATTGAAGTGAACAGGAGGTGGTAGAAAATGCACATTTTGAACGCAGCCACCTAGCTCCCTTAAATTCGTATATTTGGGTTCCTTAGGAATTGCTGACAAAGAATATGTAAAACGTTACGCAAATAGTCTAGGAATTACCAAGTTATGGCCAAAATAAAATAGTGGGGGTGCCTGACAGCATGAAATCATTTCTGCTCATAAAATTTTTTTTTAACGTGTTTGAAAAAACATTACGTTACGGAAATAGCCTACCATGTTAACTCCTATGTGATTGGAGCGCAACAAATGAAAGACTAAACACGATTGGTCGGACTATAAATACTATCTTGTGTTGTCAGGGGAAACGTGAGAAAGGGGTACTTTTTTGAAAAGATGTGTAGACGTGGTGTGATTGGGTAGAGCTGCGAATATACACAATTCAGAGCGTCTGTTCATTGCCACATCTTGTAATAAACCTACTAAGAAGCAGTGCGTTGAGCACCAGTGTATATTTTTTATAAAATAAAGCCTGGGACATCGGCAGATCGGAGTTGTGCTATATTCATTGCCAGTCAACGAAACTGTTTATTATTATTTCCATGAATTGTGGTAAGCTTGAAATATTCAATATCTTTTAATGAAAATTGAATGTAAATTGATAATTTATGTCTGTATATATGTGTGGTTCAGTAGCGAACATGATGTAAAGCCTATAATGCTCCAGCCTGAACAGAAGGTGTCGGAGGAAAGTAAAACTGCATGGAATGGCTAAACAGTACACTGACACCTAGATTATTAACTAGAAAGAAATAATGCTGGAATTGCAGAGGCGTAGTAACCATTAGGGAGGGAAATACTGGTATAAAGTATTTCAGATGAAGCTGACAGTTGGCCTAACGCTCTGAACTCAATGTTTGTGATGTATTGTGCTCAGTGTAGAAATGGAGTATAAATTAGTTCTGACGTAGAAGGTACAACCTTCGTGTTTCAGGGACCGTGGTCTTAAAGTTATTGAGCAGCACCTGGTCAGAGCTTTGCTGAAGCCAGAGGTGGACAGCATACTCCTTGGTCCATATAGCAACCAGTGGGGTGGCTCCAGAACTCATTACAGTAATCAAGCAGAGGAGTCTTTTACTGCAGTCATCACGCAAGATAAGAGAGTGTGGCCATGGAGCTCAACATTATGTACCCCCATCTTAAAATGACATTATAAACTAAAATTAAGAGGGGAATTTAATTGTTTTAATACCAGGAACTGAGAACATCTCCAATACTAGTTCCAATAGAAACAAACTATTGAAGTCATGATGACAAATACCAACAGAGCTTGAACAAAACAAAACCAGTATTACCTCATATTACCACTACACAACTGACACACATAGGATACCATTAATAATATATGTCACTACAAGAATCATATTAATAAATTCTGTACATATAACTTGTAATTAAAATTGATTGTGATTCCTGGTTCCCTTTGTATTTGAATCAGGACACATATACATTCATGACAGCACTGAATACATATTGTTATTTGAAAAGTTATCAGTGACTCCTTTAAGATATCCTCTTAGAGTGTTATATGTATGTGAGTGTCACAGTGTTGTCAAGTGTGGTGGAATAAATTAAATTGTTTATCTGTCTGTTGTTGTTATGACTTACACTTCATCATACACATACCCTAGACATATAACGTAGTCATCACACTATTCCAGAATAATTCTGACTGAGGTATACATATGTGGCAGTAAGTAAGGTTATCTATAATACATTACTCTTATTAGATATAGATACCTTCACAGCTGATCTCAGTCAGTACAATAAGTCCCCTATAAATATTTATAACATCCCACTTTACCACATATATTGGGGTCTCGCCCTCGGGATTTTGAATCTTTCCCTATTACAAATATTGGGGGTAACTCACTTCAGGGAATAATAAGAATTAAAAGGTATCCTTGGGTGAAAATAAATAAGGTTGAGCTCACAGTGCCTGTGTTGTCTTGAGTTAATTAGTCATAGATAAAATTGTTTAGACATTTATCTGTTAGACAATGGCCGACCTGGCAAAATTTCGATCTGCTGCTGTACAGACTGCGAAAGAGTTAGGAATGGACGGACAAATTATGATTTCTTATGTCACTGCTGAATGTGACAAATATATTGAACGGGAAGAAAGAAGATTAGAAAAAGAGGCCGAAAGAAAATTAGAATCTGAAAGATTGGCCGAAGATAAGAGAATAGAAGCTGAACAAGAGATTAAGAGGTTGCAGATTGAGACTGAGGCTAAGAGGTTGCAGATTGAGGCTGAGGCTAAGAAATTGGAGGCAGAAAGAGAAGACAAAAGATTAGCTGCAGAAAGGGAAGCCGAAGAAAGAAGATTGACTGCAGAAAGGGAAGCCGAAGAAAGAAGATTGACTGCAGAGAGGGAAGCAGAAAAGGAGGAGAAGAGATTACAAAGGGAACATGAGTTACGACTAAGGGAGTTTGAGTTTCAAGGCCATGCTCCTGAAAATGGTGCCAGTCCCTTTGCCTCTGATGCTACTGCTAGCCAGGGAGCCTCAACCTCAGCTATGAATTTTCATTTAGATCATTTTGTTGAGAAAGACGATGATATAGAGAGCTATCTAAATAGGTATGAACTATTAGCTACCACATATGGGTTAGAGAGAGAAAGGTGGAGCTTAAAATTATCTCAGGGACTTCGTGGGGCAGCTTATGAAGTTTTTGCAAAAATGAGCAGAAGTGATCAGGAAAATTATGACATGCTAAAGCAGGCTCTTTTGTTAAGATATGAAAAGAATGCAGAATTTTATAGGAAAAAATTTAGGAATGCTAAACTACTGTCAGGTGAAACCTATCACCAGTTCTCTGCACGAATAGAGACATACTTGGAGAAATGGACTTCTCTGGGGAAAACCCAAGATCTTAAGGAAATGGTCCTTATAGAGCAATTAAGAGAGTCCATGGCTCCAGACCTGAGAAAGTTTCTCATGGAACAAGGTGCAGAGAGGCTGGGTGAGTTGCTAAATGTTGCTGAAAGGTATCAAGCAGCTCAAGCAGAGGTAACAGGTAATAAAAAGAAACAAGTGGATAACTTTAGGGCACCACAGAACTTTAATAAATTTGATCCTAGGGATCAAAACAAAGGTAAGCACCAGTTTGATAGGCCACGGTATGAAAATAAAAATAAAACCCCACAATTCGATGAAAGGAAATATGATGAAAGAAAATCTTTCAACCAAGGAAAAAGGTGGTGTAAAAATTGTAAGATGAACAATCATGACACTGACCATTGTAGAAGGAAACCTGTGTACATGGCAACCCTTCAGGTCAGGTCGACCTCAAGACAGGAGGAGGATATTATGTTAGATACCACTCCAGAAGAGATGAGGAAGGCACAGGCTGGGGATAAAACACTCAAGCCTTGTTTCAGGAAATTGTCAACTTGTCATACAACCCCAGGCAAGGGAGATTTTTACATGAAAAACAAGTTGATGTATAGGAAGACTGGAGTTAGATCCAAAGGTCAGGGACAGCTGGTACTTCCTAAAAGATATAGGGCAGACTTAATAAGGAGCCTACATGTGAAACCAGATGGGGACCATGAGAAAATAGGTACCATCACCCAAAAGGTGGCTCACAATTATTATTGGCCCAAAGCAAGATGGGACATTGAGAATTTTGTAGAAAGGTGTAGCATAGCACATGAGGGAACACCCACAAGTGGGAACATTGATCAGGACCTGGACACGCCAAGGGGCAAAAGTAGGCCTGAAAATACAAAGAGATATAAATTTGATAAAGTGGACCAAATGAAATGGGAAGCCCCTTTTCACGGACAAGCTTCACTTAACTGTTTTACAATGGCCACTATGCGGAGAGTGCAAAAGGATGTCTTACCCCAGGATAAGCCGAAAATCCCTCAATCGGACTTAAACAAACTGGAGGAAGGAGATGGAGAGAGGAAATCTCTCATCAAGAATTTTAAGTGGGGAGAAAGCCCCAAGAAAAGAATTGGTAGCGGTCGTTTTGTGAATGATAATTCAGGGAAGAAAAATCATCACTATAGCGCTTCGAGTGGAAGAGACCATACCGGTGCATGGACAAATAGGTCCACAAAATTAAAGGTCCATATGTAGCTTTGTTAAGAACGTGGACTGATGAAAAGGCAGAGGAAAACATTACATCTTCATACCAATATGTGAATGAGCTGACCACTCGGTTAAAAACTGGCTGGAAACTTGCCAATGAAAATTTGAAGCAAGCCAGGAAGAAACATGCTGCCTATTATAACAGGAAGGCGAAAGACAGAGATTTGGCTGTGGGAGAGAAGGTACTGCTTCTTCTCCCCGGGAGTCAGAATAAGTTACAGATTAGATGGCAAGGTCCATATACAGTTTTAGAGAAGGTGTCTAGAACAAATTATAAGATAGATAAGAAGGGGAAAGAAAAAATCTATCATGTGAATCTCCTGAAGAAATATTTGGAAAGAGAACATCAGGAAGAGACACACTTGTTGACCTTGTCCATCGCCATGGAGATGAAAAAGGAACCACTTTCATCATTTGAATATCCATTACACCCCTGTGAGACAGCAGCACAGGTGAAAATCAGTATACATTTAACGAAAACTCAGAAAGAGAGAGTGCAACAGGTTCTAAATAATCATGCAGAGGTGTTAACAGACCGACCAGGGCATACAAACCTATTGGAATATGATATGAAACTGATAGACCCCACACCTGTCTGTATGAAACCATATTCGATTCCGTTTGCTAAGGAGAAAGCTTTGAAGGAAGAGATAGACTATCTGTTGAAGGAAGGAATTATTTCGCACAGTGAATCCTCATATAGTTCCGGTGTTGTACTCTTAAGGAAGCCCTCTGGAGAACATAGACTCTGTATAGATTACAGGAGACTGAATGCTATTACAGAAGGAGAGGTGGATCCATTGCCGGATACAAATCAGCTGTTTGCCAGACTAAATAAAGCTAAATATTTCTCAAAAGTGGATCTGAGTAAAGGATACTATCAGATTCCAGTAAAGCCTGAGGTTAGACCATACCTAGCTTTTAGTACCTCAGAAGGACACTATGAGTTTAATAGATTGCCATTTGGATTGAAGAATGCGCCTAGTGTCTTCTCTAGAATGATGAGAAAATTATTGGACCCTCTGAATAATCCATGTATAACAAATTTCATGGATGATATCCTTATAGCAACAGAAACATTTGAGGAACACATTGACTCTCTGAAGATGCTGTTTGATCGACTTAGGGAAGCAAATTTAACAGCCCGACCAACCAAATGTTGCGTTGGATGTAAAGAATTGGAATTTTTGGGACACACAGTTTATCAGGGAAACATGACCCCTGACCCAAAGAATTTAGAGAAACTAAAGAAAGCCCCGAGACCACAAACCAAGAAGGACGTGAGATCCTTTGTCTCATTATGTGGTTTCTACCAGAAGTATATCAAAAACTTTAATTCCATATGTGCACCGTTAACTGATTTGACACGTAAAGGACATCCAGATCGCATTACATGGACACCACAATGTGAAATGGCTTACCAAGAATTGAAGGAAAAGCTCACAAGTAAACCTATTTTGAAATTACCTGACTTAAGTCAAGAATTCATAGTAAGGACGGATGCCAGTAATATTGGGTTAGGTGCAACTTTACTACAGAAATCAGATGCATTGGATGGGGAATTAAGCCCAGTGGCATATGCTAGCAGAAGTTGAATAAAGCTGAAATCAACTACTCAACTAGCGAAAAAGAATGTCTTGCAGTAATATGGGCAATAAAGAAATTCAATATTTATCTGTATGGGAAGGCATTTAAGTTGCAAACGGATCACAAACCTTTATCGTTTCTAGCCCAGGCTAGGCATGAGAACTCTAGGTTACTCCGATGGTCCTTGCTTTTGGCTCCCTATAATTTTAGCATTGAGTATATATCTGGAAAAACAAATTTGGGAGCGGATTTTTTAAGCCGCCATCCGTGTGATGAGAATCACCGTAAACCCCAGAAATAATAATAAATTTCTCTATGTGTATATAGAATAAAGGACTGACATATAATGTCTGTTTTAAGAGGGGAGATGTCGTGAATTATTCTAATCCCCATATATAAATTAAAACGTAAATGCAAAGCCTAACAAATAAATTTAATAAAAGGAAAGAAGAATGGTAAGGAACAGTGCTGTCACAATGCCTGTACTCGAAATCCCCCTTGTTTTCTACTTCGTCGGCAAATTGTAACGCTTTCACGTTGATAGTGAAAGCCTACTGTGTCGCTGCACGCTTTCTTCAATGAAACGTGTACTGTATTTCTTGGAAAAACCTTGAGATACGCAAGCTGATCAATGACCTAAATTTAATATTTCATTCATTCCATTTTATACACGGCGTAACTAAAGGACAGATGGACTAAAGGATAGAGAGAAGGGAGAGGCAGAAAGCAGGGACACCTGCAACACTAAACACGCGTCGCGCGATACACAATTGCTGCCATCACGCGTGTAAGGCCACATGCACTAACTTTATTTCAATTCGACAGTGATAAAATTCACTACCCTTCCCAGAGTTAGGTTTTAAAATCCTGAAAAACGCTTATTGGGAAAGATGACATTAGATGGGTTTACGTTTGAAAACATGACAGTACCCAGACACCACATGGGGATTGAAGTGAACAGGAGGTGGTAGAAAATGCACATTTTGAACGCAGCCACCTAGCTCCCTTAAATTCGTATATTTGGGTTCCTTAGGGTTTGCTGACAAAGAATATGTAAAACGTTACGCAAATAGTCTAGGAATTACCAAGTTATGGCCAAAATAAAATAGTGGGGGTGCCTGACAGCATGAAATCATTTCTGCTCATAAAATTTTTTTTAACGTGTTTGAAGAAACATTACGTTACGGAAATAGCCTACCATGTTAACTCCTATGTGATTGGAGCGCAACAAATGAAAGACTAAACACGATTGGTCGGACTATAAATACTATCTTGTGTTGTCAGGGGAAACGTGAGAAAGGGGTACTTTTTTGAAAAGATGTGTAGACGTGGTGTGATTGGGTAGAGCTGCGAATATACACAATTCAGAGCGTCTGTTCATTGCCACATCTTGTAATAAACCTACTAAGAAGCAGTGCGTTGAGCACCAGTGTATATTTTTTATAAAATAAAGCCTGGGACATCGGCAGATCGGAGTTGTGCTATATTCATTGCCAGTCAACGAAACTGTTTATTATTATTTCCATGAATTGTGGTAAGCTTGAAATATTCAATATCTTTTAATGAAAATTGAATGTAAATTGATAATTTATGTCTGTATATATGTGTGGTTCAGTAGCGAACATGATGTAAAGCCTATAATGCTCCAGCCTGAACAGAAGGTGTCGGAGGAAAGTAAAACTGCATGGAATGGCTAAACAGTACACTGACACCTAGATTATTAACTAGAAAGAAATAATGCTGGAATTGCAGAGGCGTAGTAACCATTAGGGAGGGAAATACTGGTATAAAGTATTTCAGATGAAGCTGACAGTTGGCCTAACGCTCTGAACTCAATGTTTGTGATGTATTGTGCTCAGTGTAGAAATGGAGTATAAATTAGTTCTGACGTAGAAGGTACAACCTTCGTGTTTCAGGGACCGTGGTCTTAAAGTTATTGAGCAGCACCTGGTCAGAGCTTTGCTGAAGCCAGAGGTGGACAGCATACTCCTTGGTCCATATAGCATCCAGTGGGGTGGCTCCAGAACTCATTACAGTAATCAAGCAGAGGAGTCTTTTACTGCAGTCATCACGCAAGATAAGAGAGTGTGGCCATGGAGCTCAACATTATGTACCCCCATCTTAAAATGACATTATAAACTAAAATTAAGAGGGGAATTTAATTGTTTTAATACCAGGAACTGAGAACATCTCCAATACTAGTTCCAATAGAAACAAACTATTGAAGTCATGATGACAAATACCAACAGAGCTTGAACAAAACAAAACCAGTATTACCTCATATTACCACTACACAACTGATACACATAGGATACCATTAATAATATATGTCACTACAAGAATCATATTAATAAATTCTGTACATATAACTTGTAATTAAAATTGATTGTGATTCCTGGTTCCCTTTGTATTTGAATCAGGACACATATACATTCATGACAGCACTGAATACATATTGTTATTTGAAAAGTTATCAGTGACTCCTTTAAGATATCCTCTTAGAGTGTTATATGTATGTGAGTGTCACAGTGTTGTCAAGTGTGGTGGAATAAATTAAATTGTTTATCTGTCTGTTGTTGTTATGACTTACACTTCATCATACACATACCCTAGACATATAACGTAGTCATCACACTATTCCAGAATAATTCTGACTGAGGTATACATATGTGGCAGTAAGTAAGGTTATCTATAATACACTACTCTTATTAGATATAGATACCTTCACAGCTGATCTCAGTCAGTACAATAAGTCCCCTATAAATATTTATAACATCCCACTTTACCACAGAAGACAGCCATAATTAATGATGAGCTTAAACGACTTCAGGTGGATATAGCTGCACTTCAGGAAACGCGCCTGGCGGGCTCTGGAACGGTGAGCGAGAAGGACTACACATTTTATTGGCAAGGGAAAGATCTTAATAAAGCTAGAGAACACGGAGTAGGTTTTGCCGTCAAAAAATCGCTATCTAAAATGGTTGAACCAGGCGAGAATGGATCAGAACGCCTGTTAACGCTCCGCCTGCAAACTAGCACAGGTCCCATCACCCTTGTCAGTGTGTATGCTCCTACTCTGTACTCTGCCTCAGAAGCTAAAGATGAGTTCTACGAGAATCTAACAGCAATTATCAAAAGCATACCTAGGCAAGAACAGCTTGTTCTCCTTGGTGACTTTAACGCTAGAGTGGGTGCCGATAATGTTTCATGGCCTTCAAGTCTGGGCAGGTTTGGTATTGGCAAGATGAATGAAAATGGACAACGGCTCTTAGAGTTGTGCGTCCACCATGACCTCTGCGTGACCAACACCTACTTTCAGACAAAACCCCAGCATAAGGTGTCATGGAGACACCCACGATCCAAGCACTGGCACCAACTTGACCTGATTCTCGTCAGAAGGCCACTACTCAGGTCTGTGCTCTCCACGCGCTCGTACCATAGTGCAGACTGTGATACAGATCACTCCTTGGTTTGCTGCAAAATCAGAGCACAACCAAGAAAACTCTATCGTGTCAGACATGAAGGGAAACCACGCATTGATACCAGCAAGATGTCAGACCCTTTCATGATCGCTCAATTCACTGCGACCTTCGAGAAAGTGCTCAGTAGCCCTCAGCATGGTGATACTATTACAGAGAACTGGGAGCATCTACGGAACACCATTCAAAGTACTGCACTTGCCACCTTTGGTAAGAAAACAGCAAAGTCAAATGACTGGTTTGATGCTTCATCAGATGTGATGGCACCTGTCATTGAAGCTAAGCGCAATGCTATGAATGAATACAAACGTTCACCGAGTGCCAGAACCCTACAGATCCTGAGGGCTACGAGAAGCAAAGTTCAACAAACTGCTCGACGCTGTGCAAATGACTACTGGCTCCAGCTCAGTGAGAGCATCCAGATCGCAGCGCAAACAGGCAACATTAGACAAATGTATGACGGTATAAAGAAAGCACTTGGCCCCCATAAAAGTAAGATGGCACCGCTAAAAAACCATCAGCGGAGAGAAGCTAACCGATAAGGGTAAGCAGATGGAGAGGTGGGTCGAGCACTACTCTGAGCTTTACGCTAGAGACAATACCGTTACGCCTGCAGCCCTTGATGGTGTCAACAGTCTGCCAACTATGGAGGAGCTGGATGCCGAACCAACATTAGAGGAACTCAGCAAGGCCATTGATAGCTTGGCCTCTGGCAAAGCACCAGGCAGTGATGGGATTCCTCCTGATTAATCAAATGCTGTAAGAGCACGCTATTACATCCCCTGCATAGGATGCTGTGCCAGTGCTGGGAAGAGACAACTATTCCTCAAGACATGCGAGATGCCAAGATTGTAACACTGTATAAAAATAAAGGAGACAGAAGTGATTGCAATAACTACAGAGGCATCTCTCTTCTTAGTATTGTTGGTAAGGTTTTGCCAAAGTCATCTTAATGCGACTACACAAGTTAGCTGAGCGCATATATCCAGAGTCACAGTGTGGATTCCGAGCTGGCAGATCAACAACAGACATGATCTTCTCTCTCCGCCAGCTTCAGGAAAAATCAAGAGAGCAGAAAAGACCCTCACAAAAGCATTCGACCTGGTTAGTAGGGATGGACTCTTTAAAATCCTCCTGAAAATAGGCTGCCCTTCTAAAATGCTGGAAATGATAAAGTCATTCCATGACGGCATGAAGGGAACAGTCCAATATGCTGGAAGCACGTCACAGCCCTTTGATATACGAAGTGGCGTTAAACAAGGCTGTGTTCTGGCTCCGACCCTCTTCGGAATCTTCTTGCCTTACTCTTGAAACATGCATTCAGAGATGCAACTGAAGGAATATGCCTTCACACTAGGTCAGATGGCCGTCTGTTTAATCTTTCAAGGCTGAAGGCAAAAACAAAAATCAGAAGGGTCACTAAAAGAGACTTGTTGTTCGCTGATGATGCTGCAGTCGTCACTCAAAGCCAACAGGAGCTTCAGAGCTTGATGAATCGCTTCACTAAAGCATGCAAGGACTTTGGCCTCACCAAAAGTCTAAAGAAAACGAATGTGCTGAGTCAGGATGTGGGTGCTGCACCAGTTATCACTATCGATAACTATGAATTGAGCAGTTGGGCGACCACAGCTGAGGTTCAAAGATGTGTGCAAGAGAGATATGAGGGCACTGGACATGGATCCAGCAACATGGGAGGATGAAGCTGCCGATCGCACTAAGTGGCGATGCTATTTACGGCGCCACCTCAGATTGGGCGAAGAGAGGCTCACACAAGAAGCAGAGGTGAGGAGAAAACGTCGAAAGGAGCACCAGGAAAATAAGCAGCTGAGGGCTGTCACCTCAGGGGCGCATTCCCATAGTCAGTTATGACTGAAGGGGCTATTATTATTATTATTATTACAATCCTTCAATGTTTGAGTATATCTCTGTAGCGTTGATCAACAGTTAACAGTTGTCGTATGAAAATGTCTGTTGTCTAATCTCCGGAGGGTACTGGCCAGACTGGATATCTTCACGAAATTTTCTTGAGTATGTAATCATGATTCGGAAAATATACGTTGGAGTCTGCTTCATAGAATACGCTTAAGAGTGTGTTGCACTTGGTATAAATATGAGATTAAACTTTTGAGCTCTTTTGCTTGTCTTCAGATAGTACGCTTCCGATGGAGCTGAACTTGATATGAGTAATCAACTGTGAGCTTTAGCGTGACTCCTGTAGTAAGCTCTCGAGTGATTTAAACTTGATTTAAATATGTATGGAACGTGTGCGCACGTGACAAATAATGTTGCGTCCACCTTCTTGAGCGTGGGCGATAAATATTCCTTTTTAAGTGAGGAACGAAGAATGTCCTATGGCGAATTCTGCTAGCCAAATGTCCGTTTTTTTAATAACTTATTTCTGGTTAGACGTCAGACACGTAACGTGTAGACTCAGACTTCTGATGGACTGAAGACAAACAAAAGTCTTCGTACGTTTTCACACTTAATATATACTGGTTGACTTTTATTTATTCTACATCTCACTCTTGATCTCTATGAGTTCGATTCAAATGATGTTAAATATATTGTGCATGAGAGTGTGTGCGTATAGAAGACTAAGATGATGATTCAACAAGCTAGATGAAGGTGAAGTACAAACTATTAATTACTTCCTATCAGCCTATCATCTTAGAGGAAAATCTTCTAATTTTATTAATCATTTATGAGAAGAATTAATTAAAAAACTAACCTAACTTTCGCACATATATCTGTGAGGTTAAGATGAATAAAAAATAATAAAAAAGTATTAATAATCTGTATAAGATCTATTAACCTTCTTTTCCGTTCGCAAAATCCTTTAAGAACACAATACACACGGATATGAAATATTTATCCACACTGAATTAATTGCAGGCTATGCTATAGGGATTTTTCTCTACACCACAATGTTAAAAAAACTGAACTCCTCTCTCTAGCAAACTGCGCGGTATATTATATCTCTAAAAGTCACATGTGGGTCCCTTGGACCGTTGACGTACAACTCCGCCCTTACAACCAATAGCTAAGAGTCCCTCTGGTCACTCATTCCCAGGATCTCTCTTGTCCCCTGTCAGTCCAAAAGTGGGTGGGGCAATTCGCGACCAACTTCTTTGCCGGGCTTGCCTGACAAAAAGGTGTTGAGTTAATTGGCTGGCCAATGCAAAAGTGTCACCCGCCTTCCAACTGTCATACAACTCTCTGTTTGTCTATCGCTCCGCGTGTTGGCGGCGGCCTTTGTTACCTCGGTCCATTGTCGCCAGCATGCTAACAAGTCCCTTTGTGGCGCCGCCTATTGTATTACATCGCGGTTGGTTTAAACAGCATGAGAAGACTTCTTCACCTAGCCAAGCTGGGCGTCTCCCAGCGCATTGTTCCAATGTGGTGACCCGTCGCTTGTATGAACAGCAGCCGAGCAATAAAGAGACTAATCTTTTGTGTCAGCCGCACTCGCTTTAAAGTTAACAATAGTCCACAGAAATTGCATCATGAAACACAACAGGACAAATGGAGAAATATAGAGAATATTTGACACCCAGAAGCAAAGAACAAGGTGCTAGCAGCAAAACAGAAGTACTGGGATGAATTTGGAGAAAAGCTAGAAAAAGATGCACAAGAAAACCAGAAATTGTTCTATAAGACCCTAAAGAACCCGAGGAAGGAAAAACAATGCCCTCTCAAATTTATAAAGGACAAGCAAGGCAAATTGCTTACTGCCCCGAAGGAAGTAATGGAAAGATGGAAAGAATATTTCTTAGAACTCCTGGATGGTGAGCACAGTGAAGCATCAGAAATGATAACCACTAGCACAGAAGAGAAAACCAATGATGGTGAAGATGATATAAAGATGGAAGAACTGAAGGCAGCACTGGAGAAAATCAAGATGGGCAAAGCAGCAGGGCATGATGGTATAATACCAGAAATGCTTAAGTACATGGGTGCGTCAGGCGACCTATTACAAAGGATTGGGAGATTGCCATCATAACACCAATTTTCAAAAAGGGTGACAATCGACAATGTGGAAACCATAGAGGCGTGTCCCTTCTCAGTGTCCCTGGTAAAATCTACTCTAGAATCCTAGAGCAGAGACTCCGACGCCTAGCTGAGCCACAATTGGATGAGGTCCAGCGGATTCCGAGCAAACCGAAGTACTCAGTACCTAATCTTCACACTCAGAAAGCTGAGTGAAAAGGCCCTTGAGTATAAGAGTGAGATCCGTCTTTGTTTCATAGATCTGGAAAAGGCGTTTGACAGGGTCCCCTGGAGCAAACTTTGGGACTGTTTGGCAAGGAAGAACATTCCAGCACCTCTGATTCATGCTATACAGAGCTTCTACAAGTCTTGCAGAAATTATGTGAGGACAGCAAACCATAAGTCAGAAGAGTTCAGGACCACCACTGGTGTAAGACAAGGTGATATCCTGTCACCTCATCTTTTCATACTCCTCATGGACGATGTCATCAAGGAGAGAACAAGAAAGTATTAAGTGGGGTACTGGAAGATGTATTTCTGAGCTGGCATTTGCTGATTATGTTGCCCTGATTGCTAAATCAGAGGCACATCTCTAATCCAACCTGCAAGTCTGGAAGGAATAGCTGGAGAAGAGAGGGATGGTCATAAGCAGCTCTAAAACAAAATCAATGGTGATTGATACAGACGCATGGGTTCGGGTTCACACAGTTATTAAAGATTCAAATTAATATATTGTCTTGTCTGTATCTTAATCGTTGACAATCAGTTTGTTCCTTATGAACCTTCTTTGGTAAAACAAGTTAAAGTGGGTTTCTTCGTAGAAGATCATATTATGCAAATGAAAAACAACCAATAAAAATGGCACAAAGAGCCAACCTTCAAATTGAGTGATGTAAATCCTTTGATTTTTGAGTCCAATATACATCCATTTTATTATGACAATAAACGTGAAGACATCATATGGATATTCAGTATCATAAGAAAATTCATCTGCATTTATTCAATTTGGAATCGATAGTATCGTAAATCTTCCAGTCAATTAGTTGTCATCAGAGCATCAAGCGATGTACGCGCTCTGCTGTACTCCAGACAGACGGCAATGAAACGCCTGTGTTTGATGAATATATATATATATCATGCATGGATTGAAGATCCTTCCATCCAATGGTTATATACTAACCATATACTTTCATTATCCATTAATAAAACATGGACTGACCCTTCGTCCATAAAATCCATTACAATTCGGCACTATGTAGCCTAACTCTGGAAGGATTAAAAAACGCGTCTTCATGGCGTGACGGTCAAGTAATAAAGGGTCAAGTACATTAGTCACCAAGCGTGACAATATCAACGCTACCGCGTCACAATCAAACCATGCGATTGTGTTCAACAATAAACCATGAATCATAAAAAACATTCTGTATTAAAAACCTATCACCATAAAATGCACACTGCCAACTATAGCAGACGACATCGTAAACATGTCGTAACAGTGATATCTCGAGAAGAAAGAAGACATCAGATTAAGCTCGGAGAACAGGTCCTGGAGCAGGTCGACCACTTTAAATACCTCGGAGCTATTATAGACCGAAAGGGAGGCATCAAAGAAGAGTTGGTCACTCAAAACGCAGCAGCTGGGAGACTTTTTCAGACCATAGATCGAGGATTCCTCAGCAAGAGAGAGGTTGGTAAGATAACGAAGATGGCTGTATACCACTCCACCTATGACCCAGTCTTGACCTATGGATGCCAGTCATGGGCAATGACTACAACCCACAAAAGCCAGATCCAAACCTCAGAATTGAGGTATCTGTGGAAGGTGGTCGAAGTAACAAGAAGAGACATGGTCCGCAACCAGACGATACGTCAAGGCCTAAAATTCCACCTCCTGCAGACCCAAGTAGAATAGTCCCAACTAAGATGGTTTGGCCATGTCTGCAGAATGGGAGAAGATCGGCTACCACGACAATCATGGGAAACAAAGAGCCAGGTATCCAGACCACCAGGACGATCCAGAGTCCGCTGGGAGGACAACATTAGACAATCTTTGAAGGACCGAAGACTAGAATAGAACCAGGCCAGGAGGAAGACAGTCGATAGGATAGTCTGGCGCTCTCTCTTCCAAACCTCTACACCTCACGGTAGAAGGGGAACGACTAAGTAAGTAAGTAATTGTATCATGCCCAGATGTCTGATTTTGATGAAACCAGATGTGTTTCACCAGAGTTATCACGAGGCAATGCGGACTTCAAAAGATGCCAGGTAGGGGACTCAATCAACAGAATTTCTTTTAACACCGATGAAAGAACAAATGTGGTTCTCTAGATATCACTCGCGAGCAATAAAGATTACACATTACAGATGAAATATCAAAACGTGGGATGAAAGAGCAAAAATGTGGGAGAAAATAAATAAGAAAGATGGAGGAAAAGATAGAACGATACGGCTTTGGCGCTCGTTTATCACAGTCAGCAACCCAGACTCCTTTCTGCTTTGTCTGGGTTGCTTCATGGGCCTCCTTTCCAGAGGATCTTCTTCTGTCTTGGGCCTCTGAGTTGATTTATATTCAGTATTTGACTTGTCCATGTTTTTTGAAGTTTTTTAGTAACATGTTTTTTACCGGATGGTGTAACCAGCCCTACGCCCAACCTTCCTTAGTCGCTTTTTACCACATGGTAGGGTACTGTGTTAATATTCTTTGCTCCCCTTTCGAGCCCCGGTAACGCACTGGTTATTCTGCAGTAGCAACTGTGTTATTTTAATTATTAATTGTGGGTTTAATTAACAAAATAAGAGTTACCATGTCTGGTAATATAGGTGCAGTGACAACAGGTGGAAATGAAAATGTTGCAAAAAAAAAAGTTTCGTAGGTGTATCGTGTTGCGGATACAAAGGGGTGACGACGGGGCGATCGTCCCTCCCTTGGGACTTTGAAAACCTTCTATTTCGTATCAACGGCTCCAGTACTCCCCCCTCCCAACTTGGGACTTCAATGTTAGTAATAGTTTGGTCGGACGACGGACGAATTAAAACAAGTCTGGTAGGCCTACTGGACAATGGTAAATAATGGTGGAAACCTTGAGTACTGTGAACTGTAAATAAATAAAGGTAATTAACAGGTACTCGTTGGACAAACAGGATGACACCAGACAAAAATATATATATATATATATATATATAAGTGATTGGCTTACCGGGAATCGAACCTAGGACCAACCAAACGCCTTGCTGTGACAGTTCATCGTGAAAGGACGTTCAGCCAATTTTGCATCCCTGTTGGTTCGTCCTAGGTTCGGTTCCCGGTAAGCCTATCACTTATATGTTCTTTCCTGTTCTCTAGTGTCACCCTTTTGTCCAACGAGTACCTGTTTGTTACGTTTATTTATTTATTTACTTGTTTATTTACTGGACAATAGTAAGTACCCTAAAGGTAACGAACGTAGTTTGCAAGTAATTCTACGAGGCGGAACAATATGTGTACATATGGAGCGAGTGGAGGGAGAGCCTTGTCATTCTGATGTATCACCCCTCCCTTGGACTATTCCTAGATCCGCCAGTGCGTTGGAAGATAAGATGAACGTAATTCGTAGAACAGCAGGTCGTAAGGGTTGAAGAAGTAGGAATGTGCTTCCTTCCACTGTGACAACCATCATGAAAAATGCAGATAAAATAAAATAGTCAATGCAACCAGGGCCTGCCTTAGTAACTGCGGGGCCCGATTTGGACCATTCCGGTGGGGTCCACTGGACTTCAGATTATTTCCACTTTATATATTAGTTTGGTTTTTTTTTTTTTGTTTGGTTTTAAAGATCATCTACATTGCACGCGGACAACTCTGTCAGTGCTCCGATCTCCTCCCTTAGATCACACAAGGAGGATCTCAGCACAGTGCACGAGCTCCGTAGCACCGGCGAGGATCCCAATGTGTGTATAAAGGAATCACATATTCTATAAATATGTTCGTGGTGGGTAGGTTTTCCTAATTTTGTAAATTTAGCCAGGGCAGCGGCCGCGTGGCCTACTCTTTTGGAGGCTTCAATGGAGTCTATCTTTACACAAGATTACTCTTGGCAGAAATGTAGATAGAAGAGTAGTAAAGCTTCCATCACATGGGAGTCTTCACAAGATATTCAGATGTGAGAAAACAATGCTGGCTGTTGCCGAGCACGTTAATTCTGTAATCTGCCGAATTATTATTATACGAGTAATATAGCTCTGTTTAGAGTGTGTGTTTAGTAACTTTGACTGAGACAAACATGTAGTACATTTTAAATGATTGAATCGAAGTTAAATTGGTATAATTAGAAATAACAAAATTTAATAATCAACTTAAGTTTAACAGTTGAAAAGAAAGGAATAATAGTTAGTTACAAAAAATTTTTTTCATCACTAGGGTGATGGGTTTTGATAAGAAGTTCAAGTGGCAGCATATCGGTTAACTTAGCTGCCAATGATGATACTAATCCTCCTCCTGATGGGTAGGTTTTCTGTTCACTGCTGTCACTCGTCTCTGGTTAAAGTTCAGGCGCTGCACGTTCTTAGAACGTCAAGGAGTAACGGCAAAGCTGGTCTTGCGTCTGTCTATAAGACCCTTTTATGATGGCATCTCGCCCAACGTCATTCCACTTCTACCTTCACTTGGTTCCAGAGATAGTACTTTCTGCTGGTACCACCAATAACTGGTAATAGAAATAGTAACCAAACGCTCTTCTGAGTATGGCGTTTTCCGACACATAGTTACGTGCCTACCCTCTTCTATTCTACCATCCCATGTCAGAATGTACCCTCGATGAGAATTAAGTGTGATCCCTCCGGATAAAACTTTTTTACATTTAAACTGAATAGCTTTAGCTTTACATTACATTTAAATAAAAAGGTTAAACGTACAGATATAATATGTTTTACATTTACATCTCCACTGTTTGAAAAGTGTTCACAATATAAATTCATTTATGTTTCATTTACGTTTACACTGGTGGAAAAGTTTGAAATTTCTATTAATTTTAACATAAGTATGTTTTTTCGTTTACGTTTACACTGAGTCAAAAGCTTTAAAACTGTAAGTATTATTCTTAGAATGTACATCATTTCTTTCATCTTTACCTTCCTGCTCCATAGGGAACATGGAACCACTTCATGCTTTTTAGTTCTCTTCACGAAACTATCAATAAAGCAATCACAAGCCCGTGCAGTGGTGGTTCATGAATCATCATTTTATACGCTGAGGTTGCCAGCCTCAAATGACTTTGACATCCAATAGCGAGTTTCACATATTAACATTCACATGGATATATATATATATATATATATATATATATATATATGTGTGTGTGTGTGTGTGTGTGTGTGTGTGCGCGCGTGTGTGAGTTCACATGTTAGTAATAAAACAGAATGAAAATGCACTACTTACGCCAATCTTGGCTACAGACTTGTTGCTCAGATGAATAAAAGAGAGGAGTCGGTCTCTTACACTCGTCTGGGGGGTGGGGGGGATGGGGGTGGGGGGATGTCTTTAATATTACAATAGATTCCCTCTCTGACTCCGTGTGTTTCTTCAGTTTTCCTTGTTACAATGCTAGAGATTTCCTGGGCTGTTTTTTGTAAGTCCTTTTGGAATACTCTGATAAAAGGTCCAGTCCGATAAAAGGAATTATAAATCTAGTCTTCACTCTGGCGAAGTCTGATGTTGTCTTGGCGAGCATAAAATTCACAGTGAAATAAAACTGCGAAATGGTCAGACTATATTCCTATCTTCCCAAGCGTTCGTTTGTTATGGAGTTAAATGAATGCTCCAATCATATTCAAACAGGTCGGGTGTGGTACTTTCAAAATATTTCCGACATGGAAAAATTTTTAAAAGGTCACGTCTTCCATATATGGTAATATGATGTCCGATGCCCTTTTGTACAAACTTACAGACAAATCGGGGAACTCACATGAAAACACGTGTAAGATGTAATACTTATTACTTTATTAGAAAGTAATGTTGTCATAACAAGTCGGCCCGGAAGCGATTATGTCACCTTTGTCTGCCCACATATGTCACACAGACAGTAATCTCGTCTTATCAGGGGTTAAATCTAAACGCGCCGGCGACTATCTTATCTCAGTTGCTCACAGCAAGCTAGGATAAACATTATCTGCAAGGAGTGTCACAAAGGTTTGAACATACAAACTACTTGCTCCTTAGCAGATAATGAGAAGAAATTGGTACTTTTAAAAGTACACAAATAAAAATCAGTACCACGAATGTACCGATACTGCCGGAGAGAAAAAAGATCGCGAAGAGGTCGTCCATTTCATCACTTCAGCGGAAAAATGACATCATTAGGTTTACCTAATTTTGTAAATTTAGCCAGGGCAGCGGTAGTATGGCTTACTCTTTATAATTTCCAATGCCGTGGGATTTTTCACCTGTACAACCTGCAAACGGGACCTCCTATTTTTTTAGCCTTTATCTGAAAAGGTTAGGCGATGGGAGGGGGGGGGGGGGGGGGAAGAGTATGACATCATTAGGATCCGCTGGTTGTGAAGAAATTTCCATCAAATGTATTCCCTGTACTGGGGAACCAAACCCGGTACCTTTATAATTAGGGGCGGACGCCAAACCTCTTACGTAGAAACTTCGACCTCCGTTTATATATTAACAATACTCGTATATGAAATTACATAATATTAAAAAAATAAAATACTATCTGTATTTATAACTACATTTTGACATAAAATGTTTTACAACAAAACTAAACTTGTAAATGTTTAACATGTTGACCAAGTTTTCTCTCTCTCTCTCTCTCTCTCTCTCTCTCTCTCTCTCTCTCTCTCTCTCTCTCTCTCTCTCTCTCTCTCTCTCTCTCTCTCTCTCTTCTCACACTATATTTTCTCACTCTCTCTTTTCTCTCTCTCTTTTGTCTGCTGTCTCTTTTTCACTCTCTCTCTCTTTCTCTCTCTCTCTCTCTCGACTATGGGTTTAATTAGAGAGACCAGCCCTCTCTAACCATTCTGTCAGTCGAACGCTCGAGTGAGTTATAGTCCAAATAAACTTTTATAAGCGTACACAATGTGTTTTTAATTTCGTTTTACGGTATTTACGTTATTAAATTTACTTTATGTTAGAGCTTTAAATATAATAGTGTTATATCAATATTAATATTTTTGTGCTTGGAACATATGTCTTTGACTTCTTACTGGCATAACTTTATAAAATGTTTTCAATTTACTCCGTTCAAGAACACATCCCCGCGGTAAATTGAGGGCTATCTCTATTGACTTGTGTGAGTAACCTTCATTCATCTGATTAAAGTCATCATCGAGTGCCGTGCAGTCAGATGTGACAATGGTCTTTCGATAATTCCAGAGGCATATTACAATTTATTTATCTTTCCACGTAATCACTTAAGCGCAGAGGCGTAGCAAGGAGGTATCGGAAGGGGAATGAGAGCGAGTAATATAAAACAGGTGGATGACCCTTTCCAGACTCCGGTAAATTATGGGGTAAGTGAAATAATTGACCTCGAACCAACGGATAAACCTAAGTTTAAACACATAATGAGCAGCCCCTGACAACCACTGCAATAGCCAGAAACAGAAATAATTGAGTCTTACTTACTTATCTTTTAATTATTTATCATCATCATCACCATCATCATTTTCAGCATTATCATCACCATCAACATCATCATCACCATCATCTTCACCATTATCTTCAGCATCGTCATCATCATCATCTTCGGCATCGTCATTATCTTCACCATCGTCATCATCTTCGTGGTCGTGGTCATAATTTTTGTTCCATTCATTCTTCTCCCCCCCCCCCCCCCACCCTCCTTGTTAATTATTTCTCCTTCTTCCTCTTCCTCTACCCTTTCAGCGTCCTCCCCTTCTCTGTCTCTCTTATATATATTCTTGCCATTATGTTACTTCTTCCTCCTTGTTCTTCCCTTCTGTGTCCTCTTCTTATAATTAATTACCTCCAACTCATTTCAGTTGTCTTCTTGTTTTTTTCTTCAACTTTTTTGTTCATCTTTCGTTACTTGCTTTTTCTCTTCTCTTATTCATTTTTCTACTTTTATATTAGTCTGTACCGTCTGTGTTTCACTTTCATGTTCTGTTTTTTTCTCCTTTACGTCATTTTCCTGTTGTTGCTGCCGTTTCTCTCTTGCTTCTCTTGCTTTCATACTTGTCACGAGTGGTTTATGTAAGTGTCTGTCTGTGACCAGAGCCAAGATCTGGGTGATGTCAGAGACAGGACAAAAGAGCCTGAGAGAGATCTGAGGTGATAGATAAGAGATTCTGTTGATGGTGGATGATGTGAGTTATAGTTATCGAGGGTGAGAACAGAAAATGACTCTCCCCTCGCCACTCGGTGACCTTTTGTTCAACTACTGTCACACCGCCTCCTACTCAATTAAGAGGTATGGTTTTTATACACTAAGGTGTATCCACGCACAACAATACAGTACAAGTAAATAGTACAGATCCAGTGAGGAAAGTAAAAGTAATCTGATCCGGTTAAATAAATAAATATATATATATATATATAAATACATATAAGAGAAGACTCTAGGCAGAAATATGTCTCCAACTATATAAGGAATAGACGATGGTCATATATCGGTCATGTCCTACGAATGCAAAACAGAATACCATTGCAGGCACTCACTTGGGTTCCTGAGGGTAAGAGGAAAAAAGGAAGACCAAAAGAAACACTCAGAAGAACAATAATAAGAGAAGGAAGAACGTTGGGATTAAACAATGTGCAAGAGCTAAGAGGAGTGGCGTCACAACGTACAACCTGGAGAGCACTGGTTTCTGCCTTATGCGCCGTGTTTGGTGCTTAAGGAATTTATTATTATTATTATATTGTTAACGTTGCGTGATATAATATGGCTGACTTGGCTAAGTTCAGATCTGCTGCTGTGCAGACTGCCCGAGATATGAACATGAAGGGTCAAGTCTTGATTGACTATGTCACCTCAGAATGCGATAAGTTCATTGCTAGGGAAGAACATAGGTTAGCTGAAGAGAGGAAAATGCAGATTGAAGATGCTAGGGAGATTAAGAAATTAGAGGCAGATAAAGAAATTAAAAGCAGGCTCTTTTGTTAAGATACGAAAAGAATGATGAATTTTACCGTAAGAAGTTTAGAAATGCCAAGCTACTGTCGGGGGAGACCTATCACCAGTTCTCTGCACGTTAAGAGACGTACTTGGAGAAATGGACTGCTCTGGGGAAAACCCAAGATCTTAAAGAAATGATCCTTATTGAGCAATTGAGAGAGTCCATGGCTCCAGACTTGAGAAAGTTTCTCGTGGAACAGGGTGCAGAGAGGCTGGGTGAGTTACTTAATGTCGCTGAGAGGTATCAGGCGGCGCAGGCAGAGGTATCTGGCACTAGAAAGAAACCTGTAGAACAAAATAAGGCCCCCTATAACCAAAATAAGTTTGACCATAGAGATCAAGTTAACAAAGGTAAACCCAACTTTGATAGGCCAAGAGTCGATTATCGTGAAAAAACCCACAGTTCAATGACCGAAAATATGATGAAAGAAAACCTTTCAATCAAGGAAATTTATGGTGTAAGTGGTGCAAGAAGAATAATCATGACACCAAAGTATGTAATAGGAAACCTTCTAACTTTGCTGCAATGAAAACGGGGAACCAAGGATTAAAGGACAGACCCGCTGGACAGCAGGAACCTTATCACCCCCCCCCCCCCAGTTTGTGAGGATTTTGTATGTAACGGTGTCACCATTAGGTGCCTGTATGATACAGGTTTAGATTTTGATTCAGTCGTGAATTCTCACTTAGGGAACCCAGATCAGTATACCACAGAAACAGTGGAGATACAAGGGGCGACTAAGGATGTTGCATCCATGACACTTCCCATTGCAAGCATAACTGTAAAAACTCGCTATGTGGAAGGAGTAATCAAAGCAGCAGTGATTAACGAACCCATCTGCCCTCTGATATTGGGGTGTCGTTATGTCTTCTTGGGGACTCCCAAGAGACATGTGATGATGGCCACAGTGCAGACCAGTTCACAGTTGAAGAAGGAAGAAGATAAACCTATAAATACTCATCCAGAGGAGATGAGGAAGGCACAGGCTGAGGATAGGTCACTGAAGCCGTGTTATAAGAAACTCCCAAAATGCCATACCCCTCCTAATAAAGGAGAATTTTATATGAAGAATAAATTGTTGTATAGGAAGGCCGGAACTGGTTCAAATGGTCACGGTCAGTTGGTCCTTCCCTCTTCATATAGGGAAAAGGTGATGGAGTTAGGACATGCTATCCCCTTCAGTGGTCACATGGGGATTAGCGCAACAGGACAGCGTATAGCTTGTCATTATTTCTGGCCAGTGATAACAGAAGATATAAAGAGATATGTAAAATCCTGTCCAGAATGCCAGAGAGTAGCTCCAAAGCATTGGACTGCTCCAGCAACTCTAGGGGAAATACCCATAGTGGGAACACCTTTTGAGAGAGTTGCGGTGGATAACGGCTCACAGTTCAAGGGGAAACTAACAGAAGAAGTTTTTAGGTTATTTCAAGCCAAGCACTTCCATTGTAGTCCTTATCACCCCCAAGGGGAACGGCCAGGTAGAGAGGTTCAATGGGACTCTCATTTCTATCCTGAGAAAGCTGGCACATGAGAAACCTGATACGTGGGACCAATTTTTACCCGCTGCGTTGTTTGCGTACCGGTAAGTTCCAAATAGTTTTACCGGAATGGCACCGGCAACCCTGTTATTTGGGAGGCCAATAAAAGGTCCATTGGAAGCCTTGTTGAGGACGTAGACCGATGAGAAGGCAGAATAGACTGTTACCTCATCCTATCAATATGTGAACGAACTGACCACTCGTTTAAAAACTAGTTGGAAACTGGCAAATGATAATTTGAGACAAGCCAGGAAAAAGCATGCTGCTTATTATAATAAGAAAGCGAAGGATAGGGATCTTGCTGTAGGGGAGAAGGTGCTTCTTCTATTACCCGGCAGTAATAATAAACTTCAAGTCGGATGGCAAGGTCCATATACAGTTTTGGAAAAGGTATCCAGAACAAACTATGATAGACAAGAAGGGAAAGGAAAAAGTCTATCATGTGAACCTTCTGAAGAAATATCTGGACAGGCAAATCCAGGAAGGAACACACTTAATGGCCTTGTCTATCGCAACCGAAATGAAAAATGACCCTCTCACCTCATTTGAATATCCACTGAAACCCAGTGAAACAATTGCACAGGTGATGATCAGTAATCACCTGACAAAAGGAAAGAGGGAGAAGATTCGAAAGGTCCTAGAGAAACATACAGACGTGTTAACGGATAAGCCGGGGCACACAAATTTGTTGGAATATGATATGAAACTACTAGACCCAACACCCATCTGTATGAGGCCCTATTCTATTCCTTTCGCTAAGGAAAAAGCTTTGAAAGAGGAGATAGATTATTTGTTACAAGAAGGGATTATTTCTCACAGTGAATCTCCTTCTAGTTCCAGTGTGGTTTTGTTGCGAAAACCATCTGGGGAACATAGACTGTGTATAGATTACAGGAAACTGAATGCTGTCACAGAAGGTCAGGTGGATCCATTACCTGATACAAATCAACTATTTGCCAGGTTGAACAGGGCAAAATATTTTTCTAAGGTGGATCTTAGCAAAGGCTATTATCAAATTCCAGTAAAGCCTGAGGTTCGACCTTACTTAGCCTTTAGCACCTCGAAAGGCCATTATGAATTCAACATGTTGCCGTTTGGGTTAAAAAATGCCTCGAGTGTGTTTTCTAGGATGGTGCGAAAATTGTTGGATCCCCTGAAAAATCCATGCATCTCGAATTTTATGGATGATAGCCTCATTGCTACGGAAACATTTGAGGAACACGTTACCTCTTTGAATATGCTGTTTGATAGACTCAGAGAGGCTAACTTTACTGCTAGACCAACCAAATGTTGTATTGGATGTAAAGAGTTGGAATTCTTGGGACATACTGTACTTCAGGGTAGCATGACCCCTGACCCAAAGAACCTGGAGAAATTGAAAAGAGCACCGAGGCCACAGACAAAGAAAGATGTGCGATCTTTTGTATCGTTGTGTGGTTTTTACCAAAAGTACATTAAACATTTTAACTCTATATGTGCTCCTCTGACGGATTTAATTCGCAAGGGACAACCTGATACAATAAATTGGTCAGCACAGTGTGAATTGGCATACCAGGAGTTAACGGAAAAACTCACAAGCAGGCCGGTATTGAAATTGCCTGACTTGAATCAAGAATTTGTCGTGAGAAGTGACGCAAGCAATGTGGGGTTAGGGGCTACATTGTTGCAAAGGTCCTCCTTACACGATGGAGAATTGAGCCCAGTCGCTTATGCAAGCTGCAAGTTGAACACGGCGGAGAAAAACTATTCAACAAGTGAAAAGGAATGTCTGGCATTAATCTGGGCTATAAAAAAATTCCAGATCTATCTGTATGGTAGGACATTTGTGGTCCAAACAGATCATCAACCAAAAGTATTTTTGTCACAGGCAAAGCATGAAAATACCAGGTTATTAAGATGGTCATTGCTATTACAGCCTTATTCATTTACAATTGAATATATTCCCGGCTCTCAGAACGTGGGTGCCGACTTTTTAAGTAGACATCCTTATGATGAAAATCAGAAAAACGCGTAAGACTTCATTTGCGCTAAGTTATCTCACAGATTATAACCTGCAATGAATGCATGTTTTAGGAGGGGAGGTGTGTAGCGAAATCTGTTAGATAATTGCTAAATTCAGTAAGATTTTGCTCCTATAATAATAATTAAACCCGCCCGGTTGTGTATGCCTCTCTTCGTCTTCTACGCCAGCAGGGCGCTGAATTTTGTGCAATGGTAAGGCTTAGAAAATGATCCCGCCGTAAAAATCTAACGCGCTTTCCTAGTTTCGTCCTTGAGACTAACAATTAACGTTTTGACCGATCTGCGGCACGAAAACTGCTGCTCTGAATTAACGTAGTATTTTAACTTTAACGCCACTAATTGTAGCAATCCGGACAATTTCCCGATCTGCGGCACGATAATGCGGCAAGTATTAACGCAAAGATTAACGCCGCCTTGCATAACCCCTCCTCGCTCGACACGCCGTTCCATGCATATATCCACTCGGTTGGGGACGCCAGAAGGGATATACAACACACAGTCAGTTCTCATTTCATGCCTAGTAGTGTATTTCTGACGTAACCCAAACAAGTTGTTTTATTTTGAATAAAAATGCTAGAGGAGCGAGGGAAGATGGCCGATTTGTGAAAAAAGTTATAATTGACGATTAACAGTGACAAAACTAAAAATCTAAACGACAATGAATATGGCCATAAAAATCATATGTAAGGATAGCTTAGTGTCTCTTGAGCAATAATATGTTTTAATAAACACAGTAGCCCAATTATTACCCAAGATATGGAAAAAATACTATATATCTACGAACGATAAGACGGACGGACTGTTGTTTTTGCTCATTCTATTTTTAACATTATTTGGGGACTCAAGTTTAAAAAAGAGGCATTAGAGTGATTCAAATCCGATTGGTTGGTATAGGAGGATAGGAAGGAGGTTATTAGTTAGGCAAAAGGCTAAATATATTTTACAGACTCACTCCTAATGTGTTTGGAGTTTTGTTTTTTAAAATTTGAATTGAATAGCTAGACCCTCGCTGTGATTGGGCCGGTCTAGTGATATTGGCAAAAAGCTTTCAAGGTCTGGTTGCCATTTGACACAAAATTGTTAACCTGCAAGCTGCGTTGAGAACAGTAGTGCTAAGAAGGAAAAACCTTGGCAGTCTGAACAGGGGCAAAGCTAAACTTAAAGATATATTAATGCTGATGCCAGTCAACGTATGTTTGTGATATTTTCATTGAATTGTGGTAAGAACGAATTTATTAACCTTGTTATTACAAAAATTTGGTGTATGAGATACTGCTTTATTGGGAATGTTTGGCGACTAAGTACACGGGTCCCCTAGCAGACTTATGCAGGGCCTGTGGTGTTGCTTACACGCAGTAAAACTGACATGAATTGTATAACTTAATATGATTTCCACAGTTTCCAGTGGGAAGGCTAACCCACATTATTCTATGGGAGAGAATCATTGTTGCAGTGTCAGAGGCGTTGTAGCCATTAGGGAGAAGAATAGGAGCACTGGTATAAGTTGTTATCTCAGGTGAAAATGATTGACATGGGGTGGTCAGAGAGATCTGACCCTTTTTCTTTTATTGAATTATATCATGTATTACTTGTGGAATGATATTGTAGATGTGTTATAAAGAATCATAACCTTGTTTCAGGGTTTTTTGTTCTGGTACTAAAGTTAGTGCCAGAACCCTGGTGACTGTATCTTCATGAGAGAAAGAGAGAATTTTGCTGATACACGCTGTCTATCCCAATACACCAGGGACTGTGTCAGATCGGTCATTAAAGAGAATTTTGCTGATACACGCTGTCTATCACGAATCAACTCTTGAAATACAGGAGAGTGGCAGCATTGTACTACAAACAACATAAAGATTAGTGCCTAGTGTGTGCACTCAATAGTTCATCCAACTATTGTACTAACAGAACATAAAATAATAGACTGATTGATGCGTGATGCCATATGATGATGGATGGTATCCGCATGTCTGGTTTTGTGTAGTGTGCAGATGTGTTCAGTCAAACAATGTTCATACAAAAATAACAGGGCAATCCACATAGGACGTCAGTAAACTCACGACGTATAAAGTCAATGATTCTTGTAACAGCCGTTGACGTTTTTCTTCATTATTTATTGTGGACGCCACAGTGACAAAATGGTTACGCGAATATGTAGGCACATCAAACAGTCATTATCACAGCAACATTCAATACAGCAATAGACGGTAGACAGCATTACAATGATGAGTCAGATGCATGTTATATTTCATAGTGCTGTAAATGTAGTCAGGTGAAAAACTCCATCCTTTTCTATAACAGCCAGGAGATAACCAGATGTATGAGATCAGTTCACTCTCCTTAGTCTGACTTCAGCAAGACAGACACGTCTGCCGAAGTATAAATAATGTCCTCAAAAATATCCTCTAGATAATAAAGGTTTTCCAAACCTAGTTCATTAACAAAGTAGCAAGTAATGGTCCTTGGGACATGCATCAACCGATGCAGTACAATACAGCGACATGTGAGCTGGGAAAACATCTCGTGACGACGACTTTCGAAGACAGGCTATGAATCGAAATCGCTCACGACCCAAAATCGATAGAGTTAATGAAAAAGTCAATTTACCTTGCCTTCAGGAAATACACAGAAATATCACGCCTCCCGACATGTGGGAAACACTAGAGGTATTATCTCGAATAAACGAAATATCCATTAAGAGGACTACACATCCCTGACAGAACAAAAATAGCGGAGATCCCCTCTTCAACGAGGCATCTCTTTCGCCATTCCAAATCGCTCACTCCACTAGTGGTGGGCGGAAACCGATCAACCAACAAGCAAGACTTGTCATGCGCAGTCCAGCGCAAAAATGACCACAGCTCAAAACTTAACTGCATTCAATACCAACGCGAGAAGACAAATGCTTACCGAGAAAAGTGACTATAAATTTCAAGCAGTTGTTGCCCTTGCGTTATAAAATAGATATTGAAATAAAACGATGTTGCGAGAATTTATCACGCAACATATCACCACCTCCTCCCGATAAAAAAAAAATGTGGAACATATTTTTTTTTTTTAAATATCAAAGAGCATGCGATAAGCGGCTCAAAACGCACGAATTATGCGCTGATAATTAATTAAATTGCCTAACATGAGGCTAAATATAGAGTGTCTGGTGAGGATATACCTCAACAGAAAAATAAATATGTCTCAAAAAATATTCACATCGGGGAGGTGTCACCAACACACATCACGTTAGCATGTAAACACAATATACGTATGCAAGTTACTATAATCATCATTAAACAGCATACTCTAATATTGTCTTTAAAAATGGATGTACAAATCTGATAGGAAAATTTAAATAGTACATTCTTTGACATGTAATGACATAAGTACATAGTAAAGTTAAACTACATGACGATCCAGGACATATGCTCTGGTATTCCGAGGGTAAGTACACAATCTAGAACTCGTCATGTAAGGTAAGTCCACAGCTCAACAATGACATTCTGAGAAAGTACAAGCAATATAATGCTAATTAATAACTAATATGCTTCATAAGGTACAATACATTATTAATAATTGTGGCTGTTTAGTAAACTAACGGCCCTTATATTAACTACTCAGTCCTCCTCTATCATTTTAAAAAACGAACAGAAGAAGATGACAACAAAGCACGATAGTGTGTACATATAAAGTAAGTACAGATGTGCTAATCTATTGTAGAAATATAGGTGTGTTATGACTCTGTAATATATAGAAATATAGGACAGAAGTATTAGTTGGAGTCATGTGGGCATCTAGACAAAATGTCAGCCATCACATTATCCGCACCACGGATAGCTCGTACAGTGAAGTGAAAAGGTTGAAGAGCTATAGCATATCGAGTGGATCTCGAACTCTTCAAATTCTTAGTCTGAATAGCTGTAAGAGCTTTCTGATCAGTCTCTAGAATGAAATGTGCGCCCAGGAGGAATCTTTGTAGTTTTAGAATTGACCAAACCATCGCTAACAACTCACGGTCTAAAACCGAGTAGTTCCTCTCTGCCGCATTTAGTTTTCTAGAAATGTACAT
This sequence comes from Oreohelix idahoensis, assembly GCA_024509875.1. Classification (NCBI taxonomy): domain Eukaryota; kingdom Metazoa; phylum Mollusca; class Gastropoda; order Stylommatophora; family Oreohelicidae; genus Oreohelix; species Oreohelix idahoensis. The sequence continues at coordinate 42,584 of JAMPIV010004970.1, forward strand.
AACAGGATGCAGAGTATTTGCATATTCTTGCATCAGTGCTGCTCCAATCCCAGTGGATGAAGCATCACTCCGAAGAACAAAAGTCCTATCAAGAGTAGGTAATCTTAAGATGGGAGGAGAAGAAAATATATTCTTGATTTGGTCTAGTGAAGATTGGCATTCTTCAGACCAATGGACCAGATTAGGCGAACCTTTCTTCAACAATGTTGAGAGAGGTGCCATGATCGAAGATAAATTTGGAATAAATCTCCCATAAAATTGAATTAAACCTAAGAGACTCCTAACTTTTTCTTCGTTTTAGGAACAGAGATGTTCAGTATTTTTGAAGTATTGTGGTCTTCTGTCTTCAAGAGACCATGACCAACACGATGACCCAGGAAAGAGATTTTCACCAAAACCAACAAAAGCTTTAGAAGGTTTTGCTGTCAAATTATTCTCACGTAGAGTGGACAGTAAGTCATATAACCCTAAATAGTGATCTTCCCAGGTATCACTGAAGAGACAGATGTCATCTAAGTATGCGATGACATCCGAACGATGTGACAGAATTCGACGCATCATGCGAACGAAAGTGGCAGGGGCGTTCATGAGACCAAAAGGCATAACATTCCATTGAAATAGACCCCTAGGTGTAGAAAAAGCAGTAAGAGGTTTGGCATGCTCTGCTAAAGGCACTTGCCAATAACCTTTAGACAAGTCAAGTTTAGTGAAGAATCTAGAATTAGAAAGTCTAATCAGTAGATCTTCTAACAAAGGCAGCGGTTCAGCGTCGAACTTTGTGACCTGATTCAATTTGCGATAATCAACGCAAATTCGTATGTTCTTATCCTTCTTCCGGACAATAACCATGGAAGAAGAATATGGTGAAGTCGATGGTTCAATTATATTTAAGTGAATCATTTCATCCAATTCCTTTTCCACTTGCGACTGAAAGTGTATAGGAATAGGATACGGCCTAACCCTAATTGGATTATTGTCGGTAAGAATTATGTTATGTTCTATGACATCTGTGTGTCCAGGAATGTCAGTGAGAACATCCTGAAATGTTTGTAACATCGACGAGACTTGTCGATGTTCGTCACCAGAAAGATTAGGAGAAACAGAAACGTTTTTCCAAGATTCCGTAGAATGTAATGGAACCACTGGAAGGGGAAGGTTGACATCAGAGAAGGTAGCTTCCTCATCCTGTATGACAGACAGGGATGAATAATGACCGTGAGGTGCAGGAGCATCATCCGTTGCCTGGAAAATAGGCAGCAAATAGTCCGGACGTTCGTGAAATTCCGAAAGCATGTTTATGTGGAAAGTTTTTTTATGCTTTCCATCAATATCGACCACATAGTCAACATCGGAAATCCGAGAGACTATTGCATACGGACCTTTCCATGCAATAAGAAGTCTATTTTCCCTACTGGGGAGTAGGACGAATGCTTTGTCACCTGGACAAAGTTGTCGTAGACATCTATTCTTGTTAGCAAACTGCCTTGCCTTCTCTTTAGCAATTTCTGATGAAGCAGTTGCTAGCTTACATGCCTCAATGATCTTTTGTCTAAGAGCAATGACATACTCATATGAGGATTGAGTTTCATCGCTAATATCATCGGCAGTGATGAGATCGTGTAATAAAGACATAGGGCCGCGTGGACGCGCGCCAAAGACAAGTTCGAAGGGAGAAAATCCTGTGTGTTCATTAGGGACTTCTCTATAGGCAAAGAGAGCCGCGGGTAAAACCCTGTCCCAATCTTGAGGATGATCTTTCAGTTATCTTACCAAGCAAAGTCTTGAGCGTTCTATTCAGACGCTCAACTAACCCATTAGACATAGGATGGTAGATACTACTGAGAGATCGTTCAATATGTAAGGTAGACATTACCTGTGACATAGTGTCAGATATGAGTTGAGTGCCATGGTCTGACAATATTTCTCTGGGGAACCCCAAGCGAGAAAATATCAACCAAAGAGCATCTGCGATATCTGTAGTAGATATGCTCTAAGAGGAATAGCCTCTGGCCAACGTGTGCACATATCGACACATGTAAGGATAAACTGATGTCCTCTGGCCGACTTGACCTTAAAAGGGCCAATAATATCTATGGCCATTTTCTGAAACGGCCGAATAGGAATGTCAGCAGCCTGGATAGGCGCAGCATGTCGTGGTCCTCTAGATTTGACCTCCTGACATACCTTGCATGATCGGCAGTAAATACGAATGTCCTTATTGACAAAAGGCCCAAAGAAAGCCGCAAGGACTCTCGACTTCGTACGGGCAAAACCCATATGTCCAGCACATTGCGAGTCATGAGCATGTTGTAATATTTGCACTCTCATGCTCTTGGGAACAAGAATTTGCGAATGTGCCGACGTAGTCGAATCTTGTACCATACGTACAAGTACGCCGTTTCTCATTGCAATCCAAGATTTTCTATTTGTATCCTGATTCGGATCACCTTTCTTCGCAAGAACGAACAATTTTTTTAAAGAAGGATCTTCTTCTTGCAATTGGAACCTTGACAGCAGCAACTTGCTTGACTTGCGTAAAAGATAACAGCAGTCCGAGTTATCCGGCAACATGTAACAACGCCGGGTACTGTCAAATTCTTGTTTCCGTCAAAAAGTTGAAATTTTGACTTTTACCGGGCAACGCCGAGTACTTTGAAAATTTTGAAGATGTTGACTGTATTGAAGAATGTTAATTTCTTGAAGGATGCTGATGAATTCTTGTTGAAAATGAAGTGGGTAAGGGACCCCGTGTTTGCTGGTACCAGAATCAAACCAGCTTATGGCCACCAAATGATGCGTGATGCCATATGATGATGGATGGTATCCGCATGTCTGGTTTTGTGTAGTGTGTAGATGTGTTCAGTCAAAACAATGTTCATACAAAAATAACAGGGCAATCCACATAGGACGTCAGTAAACTCACGACGTATAAAGTCAATGATTCTTGTAACAGCCGTTGACGTTTTTCTTCATTATTTATTGTGGACGCCACAGTGACAAAATGGTTACGCGAATATGTAGGCACATCAAACAGTCATTATCACAGCAACATTCAATACAGCAATAGACGGTAGACAGCATTACAATGATGAGTCAGATGCATGTTATATTTCATAGTGCTGTAAATGTAGTCAGGTGAAAAACTCCATCCTTTTCTATAACAGCCAGGAGATAACCAGATGTATGAGATCAGTTCACTCTCCTTAGTCTGACTTCAGCAAGACAGACACGTCTGCCGAAGTATAAATAATGTCCTCAAAAATATCCTCTAGATAATAAAGGTTTTCCAAACCTAGTTCATTTAACAAAGTAGCAAGTAATGGTCCTTGGGACATGCATCAACCGATGCAGTACAATACAGCGACATGTGAGCTGGGAAAACATCTCGTGACGACGACTTTCGAAGACAGGCTATGAATCGAAATCGCTCACGACCCAAAATCGATAGAGTTAATGAAAAGTCAATTTACCTTGCCTTCAGGAAATACACAGAAATATCACGCCTCCCGACATGTGGGCAACACTAGAGGTATTATCTCGAATAAACGAAATATCCATTAAGAGGACTACACATCCCTGACAGAACAAAAAATAGCGGAGATCCCCTCTTCAACGAGGCATCTCTTTCGCCATTCAAATCGCTCACTCCACTAGTGGTGGGCGGAAACCGATCGACCAAAAAACAAGACCAGTCATGCGCAGTCCAGCGCAAAAAGACCACAGCTCAAAACTTATCTGCATTCAATACCAACGCGGGAAGACAAATGCTTACCGAGAAAAGTGACTATAAATTTCAAGCAGTTGTTGCCCTTGCGTTATAAAATAGATATTGTAATAAAACGATGTTGCGAGAAACATTATATATTCATTACCCTAGACATTTAGACGTAGTCACATAATTAATAAGTAAAAATTTAGAGACAAATGAGATCATAGGGGTGGTAGCAGATAGGTTCTCTGAAATACTTAACCATCAACTACTAAACTCAGGGACCTACACAGCTGACCTCACTTGGTAAACAATCAACATTAAATAATAACAATAATAACACCAAATCCACCACAAGCGTTTACAAATTCGCTTACCGAACAAAGGTCAGAATATCCCACTAAACTCACAAGCGTGCAGACTGTCTTATGTTGCTATTTCCCCGACAAGAATTTCCAAGACTGAAGCAATTTACAGACAGACAATTACCTCTTATATACAATCATTTACAGTCGCAGAAGTTCAACCAAGCTTGTACACGTGCACAGAACAACAGACAAAGACACGTAATACTGGACCAGAACTTTCTCTAAAAGACGCTACTACCAAAAGATTTTGCGCAACGGGTTGACGGCCGCCTCCGCTGAAATCGAAAACATGGGACACCTGCACACCCCGTGCCTCTAGAACCATCGTAAGACTAACGTAACAGGAGCTCTAGGAAACATGACAACGATGACCGTCTCCGTTTGTCAAAAACCAAAGCACGAATGACCGCTCAAGTTTCTACGTAACGTGATGTCATTCAACAGGACTACTGAGACAGGTCTCTTGGAAGAATTTGCACTCATAAGACCAAGCCACCTCTACCGAAATGCAAGAGGGGTACTCACGTGAACAGTGAATCGGTGTTCCAAAAGAAAACAGAAAAGGATTACCGCTCGTGCTCAAACATGTTTATGAGCGGCGAAGATTCTCTCCCGCTGGTCCGATGCCAGGTGCTCTTACGTATCCTTACGTCAATTGTTGTTTGCCCAATGAACACGAAATCAAAGAACAAAACCACTCTGCAGAGTGGGAGTCTGACCGAGTAATAATGGGGTTTACTGCCCCGTAGAATCACATGTAAAGACCGAAATACAGAGAGCCAGTGACTCTAGAAAAAAACTAGGAGAAAAAAACGAAGGGGCGGGTTGGAAAATAGGGAGTAACAGCCATTTCGCCACAATACTTATTAGTCGTTCTTGTTCAATCTTATCGCCTTTTTATACAAGCCAAGATGGAGAAACATGAGCTCATGACTTCAACTCAACACGTTTCAAAATAGCAGTAAAGCCACAGGAAAAGCCTAGATCTGCAGCAGGCGAGCAACTTACCCACTCCCGGCACGGATAGGTAGTGACGAAAAATAACTATACGGGACTCTTTTGAGACCCCGTAATTGGAATGAATACACTTTAAACCCTTTAACGAGGATCTATTGGAGGGCAAGTCTGGTGCCAGCAGCCGCGGTAATTCCAGCTCCAATAACCAAGACAGAGAGTTGTGTCAGTTTTTCCAGATATTGCTCACACTGTCCGGCATTCCCCTCAGACCCTCGGGTCTTGAGGTGTTGTGTCCCTTTTATAGTCAGAAATGACTGAAAGGGAAGATGGATTGGAGGGCAAGTTCCTAATGTAATCCTACTAATGACAGGGCGTTGCTACTGGAGTCAGAATGCAACGGCCAGACCATTTCTCTGACACCAGCGGAAGGCATGCTGCATGGGCAACAGTTTGACCTCTTCCTTCAATAGCCCAACCTCGTGCCACCGAAACTTGTTTCGGGAGGTACACTCCTATGGTCAGTAATGACTGAAAGGGGAAGATAGACAGTATAGATACTCCCAAAGAGTCTTCAACGTGCTATTGGCTACAAAGAGCAAGAAGCTCAGCAGCTCTAGTTAAACAGCAACAACACAAATCTAATCTTTATCTTATACCAGTCCTATTGTATGGCAACGAAACATGGAGAACAACAAAAACAACAGCAAAGAAGCAACAGACATTCATAAATGGGTGCTGGTGTAGAATACGTTGGCTTGGCCATGTCCGCCGCATGGAAGATGGTCGCACCCCGAAAGATATCTTCTACGGACAACTGGCAGATGACAAAAGAACAGTTCGGCGTCCGCAGCTGAGGCTCAAAGGTGTGTGCAAGAGAGACATGATGGCACTGGACATACATCAAGCTACTTGGGAGGATGAAGCTGCCGGTCGCACCAAGTGGCGATGCTATCTACGGCACCATCTCAGATTGGGCGAAAGTAAGCTCTCACGGCATGCAGAAAAGAGGAGAAAACGCCGCAGGGAACACCAGGAGAAAAAGCAGATGAGCGCTATCACCTCAGGGGCGTTTCCCCATAGTCAGTTATGACTGAAGGGGCAATTATTATTATTATGTAGAATAGTAGGATTGAACTTCTACGTCACCAATGGGGAACTGATGATAAGGATCACACAAAGGCCACTGGAACAAGATATGAGAAGAAGACGCTGGCGATGGAAAGAACACACATTGAGGAAACCTGTTGACTGCATTAAAAGGAAATTCTTGGTCTGGAAACCCCAGGGTAAGAGAAGGAAAGAACGATCTTTATTTTCGAAGGATTAAGTATTGGGCGCGCAGGCCCGTCTAACATTCTGCCCTTCCACTCTCATTTATCTTGCATACTATATCCTTTCATTCCAACATGTTACTGAAAGCAGAGACGCAGAGGTAGAGCCAACCAACAACAACCCCCCCCCCCCCCCCCCCCCCCCCCCCCCCCCCACACCCCCCCCCCCCCCCCCCCCCAACACCCCCCCCCCCCCCCCCCCCCCCCTCCCCCCCCCCCCCCCCCCCCCCCCCCCCCCCCCCCCCCCCCCTCTTTAAAAAAACAAGAAAAACATGACAAAGTTAACTGGAGATAGAAAGGTAAATGATGACCAAGATGTGGACAGACTTAATTTAATGACCTGGGACACGAGCACTTCGCTTACGTTTGTCAGACACAGATGCTCCCTGAGAAGTAAAAGGATAATGGTAAAATGGATGCGAAGAAGAATACGATAATAAAGACAGAGTAGAAAATAAAAACAAGCAGAACATGAAGACAAAGACGATGATTAAGCATAGACAAATAAGGTGTAGACGTAGAAGGAAAAAAGGAAACAAAAAGAGATGGCGAAGAATAAGACTTTGAGAAGGAATAAGGACAGAGCACAAGTAGAAAAAAGAAGAAGAAGAAGAAAAAGAAAATGAAGAAGAAGAAGAGGAAGAAGAAGAAGAAGAAAGAGAAGAAACAGAAAAAGCAGAGAAAGAAAAAGAAGAATTAGAGGATGAATAAATTGAAGGAAGAAATAAAAATTAAATTACGATAAATATGCAGAAGACATGAAACAGAAGAAAGAAAGAAAGAAAGAACTAAAGTTCGAGGTAAGAGCAGGTAGAAAACAAAGAGGTAATAATAACAACACAATGACAGTTTTAAAGAAAGTTCATGCCTGATGTGATGATAATATTTGATTTGCAGTAACGGCTGCTTGGGTCTGAAGTTATAAAGCCGACAATAAAACGGATCAAAGGGGGAAGGTATGCGGGTGTGCGGAAGATTTTGCTGAATAAAATTTGTAATCATGATTCAGGCACTTGGCACTTATCCCACACTATTTTTTATTAAATTCTATTTGCGTTTAATTAGTTGAATAGAGGCAGAATTAATCGGGTGTCTTTCTGAATTACAGAACCGTTCTCCCACCGCCTGCCGGGATAACGCCTTCATTTCTGTTATCTTCGCAGTTTTCTTTTTATTACTATTACTTCTTTATATTTCTTACTTATTGTGTTGTTAAAAGTTATTCTTATTATTTCTGCTTCTTCACAAACTCAGTCCATATTCATACAATCGTAGACTTTTCGAATACTTTATGAGTTATAATTATCTGCCCCCCATATGTGATTATTTTTCCGAACAAATGATATAATATCGAATGTAGGTTTAATGACGATGTTTGTACTTTTCAACATATTTTACAAGTATTTCATGGTGATACTTAGTTTGTACTTTTTCAACATATTTTATTTCATGTTTATAATTAGATACTGTGAATGTGAGTATGCCATTATTTTACCTTTACAACGTTGAATTCCTTGAAATTGATGGGTAACATGCACGTGAGAATAAATGAAATCAGTATGAAAGGTGAGAGAAAGGAAGGGCAGAATGTCAGACGGGCCTGCGTGCCCAATTCTCAACCCTTTGAAATTAAAGTTCGTTCGTTCGTTCACATAACTTCCTAATTTTCTTCTTTTCATTACTTCTAACTTTATCTCATTCTTACTTCTTTTTTTGTTACTTCTTCTTTCCTTATTTTGTCTTCTAAATTCTTGTTCGTCTTCTTACTTGTCAATTCTTTTTCTTCTCAGTTCTTCTTCCTTCTGCTCCTCTCTCTTTCTTTTCTTGCTTCTTACTTCTTGCTTCTTCTTCTCTTTCTTCTTCTTCCATCTTCTCTTCTTTCTTCTCTTTCTTCTTTCTTCCAGCTTCTTCTTTTATTATTATTGTTACTTCTTCTTTTTTTACTTCTTGCTCAAAATTCTTGCTCTTCATCTTCTTTCTCATTACCTTTTCTACTCAGTTTTTTTTTCTTTTCTTCTCCTTCTTCTTACAACTTCTCACTCTGTTTTTTATTCTTATCTCTTCCTTTTACCTCTTTTTACCTTTTCTTTCTTTTCGTTCCTTCTTACTTTTTTTTCTTAATTCTTCCTACTTCTTCTTTCTTTCTTTTCTCCTTTTACTTCTTTACAATCTCCAGTTTAGCGAGGGGGGGGGGGTGTAACTGCTTTACAAATTGTTAACAATTCGTTTATAAATAATTACACGGGAGCCGCACTAGCGTAGTGGTTACCCCACTGCGCTGGCGATCGGGTGATCCTGGTTCGCGACCTGGCGAAGACATTTGTAGTAGTGCCTTCGACCGGGGACTAGAGTAGTCTGAGCGGCTCCTGAGCATAAACCCTCTGTGGATGGAAAGGAGCGGAGATGGCACGGACATCTGGCCCCTGACCGGGTGGGAAGGAAAGTCCACAGGCTCCCCAGCTTCGCAATGCCATGAAATTTGTTTCTTGTCATTGGGCCGAAGGGTTGAAGCCCAAGTGCCGCTGGATAAGAAAAAAACAAAAATAATAATAATTACACATAAAAATGAATATGTTAAAACGGCAACTCTCAATAAATTCGTGCAGTACCCCGGGCTCTGAGGAGACACAGAAATAATGGGGCACCTGGTCCCTCATGCATCGTCGTTACAGGTGACTACTATGAGGTTGTTTATGGAGCTGGCAATCTCGTCAGGTGAAACAAATTGCAGCATAAACGACCACTCTAACACCTCACTCCCCTACGGCAGTATATGCTATGGGACTATCTTTTAACGACCACTACAAGATTATGTGATTTCTTTGCTACAGGTATCCTGCACAGGGACATGCTACAGCATCCTGCATAGGGACATGCCACAGTAGTGACTCGATCCTCCTCACGGAGCAAAAGAGGTGAATGATAATGTTGATGATGATTATAATGAAAACTAGAATGAAATGACATTCGTGAATTTCTAGCAGGAAGGATATTTTACTGTACTGCCTTGGTTTGTTAACCCCAATCTTTCTCTACAGTTTTTATTTTGACACAAACAACTTTGGTGCAGGAAGGGGACTTGCTAACATAGCCCAGTGCGCAAAGTTAAAAAACCGACATTTCTTTTTTTTTTTATTTCCTATAACGGTCTCCTGTGGAACCCCTTTCGACGTCTCTCGGAACCCCAGGGTTCCGTATAACCCTGGTAAAGAAACTCTGGTATAGAAGATCACTTTATTCATAACCCCATTTCTGTCTGGTGTTGCAAATGAATTCCAAGCAAAAATGTAAAGGTAAAAGATCTCGTTACACGCCCATTGAGGCATATTGAGAATATAGTGTTAGGCCCATATTTTCTTGACCATCGGCACACTAGGGGTGATGTGGTGAGCATCACGCCGGCTGCCTTAACAATTCGCAGAGTTGCTCTGGTACCCAGTTCATGAGGCTGGGCGACCCCGGAGCCGTTTGCGGTCTAAAAAATCCGGCCTCAACTGGGGATTGAACCATGGACCACCGAACTAGGAAGCCAGTGCACTAACCACTGCGCTAAAGTAAACATTTATGTCTAAGCTTTTTTTTTTTTTTCCTTTACGTCTATTATTTTGCCGTTATACCCTGTTCAACCAAAACGGTTATATTTGGGGTATATAGGGTGTTAACTTCTTCGATGGTAGCACGTTCCTAGTCCTGAAAAGGACTGGTCCTGAAAAGGACCGCTAGCTCCTTGTTTGCTCCCTTCTCGTTTTTATCTGTTTCGGCTGTGTGTTGTTTATGACTGTCTCTATTATATTTGGTAGGAGTTCCTCTAGGGTTTTGGTAATTATTTTGTCTTTGGTTTCTTCACTTCTTTCTCTTCTTTCATTACTTTTTGTTACGATATCCTCCATGATCCTTCTCTCTGTTTCAATTCTGTTGAGGCCTTCTTCGTTCTCTTCCTTTAGCTCTGCCAGTTTGGCCATGTCGACTTCTATTTAGTGCTGAATGGATTTCATGTCCTGTAACATTGCCTGGGCGCTCTGTAAGGCTCCTATTGTTTCGTCTCTTATGGTATCTGTGTCTTCGTTGTGCTGCCTGTTCTTCTCGACTTTGAGTTTTTGTTTTATGTCTCGCACCTCTGTGGTAAGTTTTATTAGTTGGGTTCTTGTGTGCTGTTCCCGTTTAATGTCTAAGCATAACAAAAGTTGCTGCCATCACCGGTGTCAATACCTTGTCGAGGTATGGCGGCTTGCGTACCCTGATTAGCCCCAGAGCTATGCCAGCGGGAGTTTTACTCCTGGAAGGTTCTACCGAGCTGGACAGGTTTGCGCGGGCAGGGGTCAGACTAAAGCAGACACCTTGGTCCTCCAGGTTGGGGGTTTTAGCATAGGGCTGACACCCCTGTCTATGTAAAAAAAAAAATTGAAGTTACGGAAATATTTACCGAATCTTTTGGTCCAATACCATCACCAACCAAGATCTGCTTACTCGGAGCAAGCAAGAGGACATGCACACCATCACAGCTGGCAGACGCTGGAGCTGGGTTGCCCATGTCCTCAGAAGAGACCCCGATGCCATCACAAGAACAGCTATGCTTTGGACCCTGAAGGAAAGCGAAAGAGAGGCCGACCAAAAACAACCTGGCGGAGGACTGTGGAGGCTGAGATGCAAAAAATGAACCAGAGTTGGGACACTGTACGAAGGATGGCCACCGACCGAGCAAAGTGGAATCAATTTGTTGTTGCCCTACAAGACGCCACTAGGCGTGATGGCCACTGACTGCTTTGTCGGTCGGCGGCTAAGGATCAAAGAAGAAGAGATAACAAAAGTTGCCTTAAATATTTCCCACTATAATGGCGACTCCGTGTTCCATAAATAAATAAAAGAAGTGAATTGGTAATGCTTGTTACGATACTTTTTGCGCGACAAATAGAAAATTTTGTTTGAAAAACGGGAGGAGATCGGAACACTGATGGAGTTGTCCGTGTGCAATATATCAGTCCTTAAAACCAAATCAAATCACCAATGCTGAACTGATGACAAGAAATAGATAAGTGCCAGTGGAGCAAGAGATGATAAGAAGAAACTTGTTGATAGCATTACGAGGCAGTACTTGTTCTGGAATCCACAGAGCAAAAGAATAAGAGGGTCACCAAAAACTACTACTTACTTACTTAGTCGTTTCTCTTCTACCGTGAGGTGTAGAGGTTTGTAACAGAGAGCGCCATACTGTACTATCGGCTGTCTTCCTCCTGGCTTGGTTTCATTCTAGTCCTCGGTCCTTCAAAGATTGTCTAATGTTGTCCTCCCAGCGGACTTTGGGTCGTCCTGGAGGTCTGGATCCCTGGCTCTTAGTTTCCCATGCTTGCCGTGGTAGCCGATCTTCTCCCATTCTGCAGACATGGCCAAACCATCTCAGTTTGGACTGTTCTACCTTGGTCTGCAGGGGTTGGGTTTTTAGGCCTTGACGTATCGTTTGGTTGCGGACCATGTCTCTTCTTGTTACTTCAACCACCTTCCTCAGATACCTCATTTCTGAGGTTTGGATCTGGCTTTTGTGGGTTGTAGTCATTGCCCATGACTCACATTCATACGTCAAGACTGGGACATGGGTGGAGCGATATACAACCATCTTCGTCTTCTTATCAACTTCTCTTTTGCTGAAGAATCCTCGATTTATGGCTTGAAAAAGTCTCCCAGCTGCTGCTCTTCGGGTATCCAACTCTTCTTTGATGCCTTCCTTCCGGTCTATGACAGCTACAAGGTATTTAAAGTGGGTCACCAAAAACACAAAGAGAAAAGAACTGGAGCATGAAAAGAAAGAGATGAAAGATGAATGGAAAGACCTTGAGCTGATGGCACGGGACAGGAAGACTTGGAATGTGCTTATTGAAGACATATTCTCCGTGGGGAGCTGAAAGATTGTGATAATAAGATAAGCTTTGTGATAAATGCATATATCGACCGTTTGTTTTAAAACATCGTAAGCTAAAAAAAAGACATTTAATTTGGTACTGGTTAAAATCATCCCGGCACAAAAAGAGTCAAAAAACAAAAAATTTTAATGAACATTCCACAGTCCCTGATGAGATGTAATGGTTCGCATAGAGGAAGCCTATTGTAGCCCTGCTTCCTGTGTTTCCGATGCGATGCGGCGACATTTGTCAATAATTCAGATCCTTTTCACGACAAATATTCTGAGGACCGCGTGGAGACTGATGCAAACTGTTCTTTTCCCGGTACCAGGAAGTAATGAGACAGCGCGCGGATTTGCACGTGAAATAGCTGTTTTGTTAAAAGCTGAAGGTGAGGCTGTGTAAGACATCGTTGGGAATTGAAGCTAGTTCCTGCAAAATAACATTATTTCAAAATGCTTGTGAGATCTGGAAATAGGATAGTCTAATCGCTTGCTGCTAGAAACTTACAGCCTGTAAATTTAATAATACACTTCGACTGACTGATCCCGTTACACGCCCATTGAGGCATATTGGGAATATGATGTTAGACCCATATTTTCTTGACCATCGGCACACTAGAAATTAGTTTTAGAAAGAGTTTTAAGAAGAGCTTCCGGACAAAAATAGGACTCTCAACAAAAAAACAAAAAAAGTAAAACACATTAAAATTAGAATTAAAATGTTTTGGGTATATTCATTTATTTTCAGATATTTAACCAAAACATGTTAATTCTAATTTCAATCTTTTTTTTTTTTACATTTATTTTCAAGCAGGTCGGAGTAGCTGAGAGGCATAGCGTCCGCCTCGAATTCTAAAGGTATCGGGTTCGATTCCCAATATAGAGAATATAGTTTATGGAGTTTTTTTTTCCCTAACCAGTGGTCCTAGTGATGTCATACTCCCCTCTGGTCTCCTGTGTAGTGAGATTGGATGTCTAACCTTCTCGGATAAGGGCGAAAAAACAGGAATTCCAGTGTGCAAGTTGTGCTCGTTAAAAATCCCACGGCAGTTGGGAATCGTAAAGAGAAGGCCGTAAGGACGTTGCCCTGGAAAAATTTTAAACAATTATAAACCTACACACCACACAAAAATTTATAGAAGATAAGATTCCTATATACACAAATTGTGATCCTCGCCGGTGCTACAGAGTTCGTGCACTGTGCTGAGATTATCCTTGTGTGATCTAGGGGAGGAGATCGGAGCACTAATGGAGTTGTCTGTGTGCAATGAAAAAAAAACCGAAACCAAAGGAAATCCTTTATTTTCAGTCATTTTTTTTAAATCTTCAGACGATTCATGCGGTCATCAATTGTCTCTTGAAGGACATTTAGAAATAAACCTTCTTCATTATTCAGTATGGCTCCGCTTTTAGGCATTCTGCTAATACGGCGGTTTTCAATTACAGCATTTCCCTGCTTAGCGCTTTTAATTCGTTCTTGAAAACTCGAACGCTAACCGAAAAAGCGATAAACGAAAATTGATTTACCTTCAGAATTATTAGAAATCGAATTGATTCGTTCCCGAGGCCCAGAAAGCTGTATCAAAATTAAGTAAAAATGTATCTTAAAAAATAGTTAACAACATTTATAAACTATATATAAGTATCAGACATATTGAAAACAAACGAGATAATATGTATATTAAACAAAGGTAGT